>SMSR01008857.1:70621-96367 GCA_019453355.1 Ceratina japonica | reverse complement strand
TCATTTAAATAAAAACATTCTTAATTACGTAACATGCATACTCGATAAGAAATATAATCGAGGAATTAAGAGTCTTTTTATTATATGTATATTTTTAAAATATAATTCAGATGTACTGTCTCAGTATGAAATAATAATAATGGTAATAATAACAGTACAAAAATTCATATCGTTCTTAACAAAGGAAATGCTTCCTAAACTTGATTACCATTATATGCTTTGCGATATTTACAATACTTCCTGGAATGACATAATACCTTTTACATATTCAAAACAACGACGTTAGCTTACGATTAGCTGTTGTTAATGCATGTATATCAATTGAAAGTAGCAAAAATCTATCGGAATTGAATCGGGCTTATCTTTAAGCCGGTACACTGCTTTCCTATTTGTGCAACTTCGCAAACATTGCATACTGTGTCCTTAAATTGCGGTAAATAACAGGCGCCGCATAATGGGCACTTGACTTCTGGTTTTCCTCGGTAAATCGGGACGAACGTCTTCGCGCACAAGGAGAACGGATTGTGTTCATCATACGCTAATTGATGCTCATCCACTGGGTTCTTATCGCATGCCTGAAACAGAAATTTATTTTATGTATTCTCATTTACGTATTTCGTCTATGTATGAACTTACTTGTAAGATCTTCCTGACTTGTTGCGCCAACTCGGGTTTGGGGCCCAGCTCGAGTAATCGCCTCGCGAACGAAGCGGCAGTTTTGTAATTTTTCAATTTGAAGAACATATTTACAGCTATCCTTAAAGTTAAAATCTGGTGAACCGACTGCAGACTGCAGTGAGTGAAATAGGCTGCCATCTCGCAGATTCGCTTCTGCTCGGCCAAAGTAGATTTCGGTAGATTCTTTCTCTCCGTCTCCATCTTCAAACCGAGGATGTACTCCCTGCAGATCTGAATCAATTGTTGCGCTTCCAGAATCTCCTGTTTCGTTTCGACGACCAACAACGGCGCGCTCAGTAAAATCGCTTGTAATTTCTCTATCGCTTCGGGGAATTTTCCTCCTGTCGTCAAATGGTAGCACACTTGAAGTCGTTGAACTAAATCAGTGAGATGCAATCCGACAGCGGGGAGAGCACTCGTCGAGCTATTATCTTGCAAATTTCTTTGAGGATATCCGTACAGTGAAGGTATATTTGGTAATGTGGAGAACGACGTTCTGGCTCGAGCGAAGGTGGTCATGAAAAGAGACTCAAAAGGTCCGAATTCAACTACGCCGACTTGATCGTTCAACAATCTAAACGCAGAGTCGAACGATCCACCTAGAATATGATCTACCGCCAGCCGAGAGTTGTCCACCCAGTGTTGGGCACTTGATACACCTTTCTTCGGAGGTGCATAATAGCCGTCTTCCATCGTAGTCGTCGATGTTTCGAGTTCCGGTGGTAAATCTACTTCCTCGACGTCCCATCCAGCAGTCGTTTCATCTGCCTGCTCAGCTACATATACGATAGTGCCTTCTTCGTCCTCTAATCCAAGTTCTTCGTCGTTGCCCCATCCTTCCGCGGCAACTTCCGGGGCATCTTCTTCGGGAGCCAGTGCAGCGGCCACTTGGCTCTTCCCTCGAGACATCATCGCACCTTCAAAGAATCCTTTCGATACTGTTAATAACGGCCAGTTGTTCTCTGCTTGTTGGATCGGCACTGGCGGTCGGAGGTACACCGCTCCTTTTTCGAGAGCAGAGAGTTCTTCGTTCATCGAACTGTACTGGGCAGCCTTCACTGGGTCATCTTCTTGAGATGCAATACCGTGGATCTTCTCGGTCACGTAAGCTAAGGAAGCTTGGCCGGAGTTCCGTAATATTTTTGCGCGCTCGTAAATATCGCCGAGCAACAAGCTTCCTTGATACTGTCCAGAGACGTCCTTCCTGATCTCCGCAATTTTTATCATTTTACGTAGCTTCTCCAGGTTGCCAGTTATCAGATAGAGGAACGCGAGTTTCTCGAAATTCTTAGTTCTCTGATAGCACATCTCCACGACTTGATGATTACCTTGTAACAGAGCCGCTTGAGCCAGGCTCTCCCAGCAAGTTTTCTGATCGAGCGACTTCGCAGCTTCTAAAGCGACTTCGATGTTTCCGCATTCGAGAGCCAGACCAAATCTGGTCTTCTCATCTTTGACAAAGTGCAAAGCAACTTCGGGATATCCTTTCTGTTGCAGATACGCGATTATAGATTGTCCAACGAGATTTGCATTGCGAACCATGTGTAGAACCTCCTCGTATTTCCTATTAATTAATGCCAATTTGAATTTATATTCCGTCGGATCTATTCGAAGAATTCTTGGCCTGCATTCTCTGTCTAAACAGTACACTTGATTTCCTTTGACTCTCGTCACGTAAATCGGAAGATCTAAAGTACGAATGATCCCGTGATCGCCGTTATTAATCGCGTATTTAATATGATTGCTAGTGGTATAAATGAAGACACCTGAGTCGTCCCAGGCTCCCGATTTTACTCTAGTATTTTCGTGTACAGAGCACAAGGATTCTAATTTTCTATTACAAATATTAACCGTATGTTTCGCGAGCAGTGCAACATGAGACATATCGCTGGACCAAACGACGTATCTGCATTTAGCAATCTTTACTTCAGCCAACGTTCTCTTCTGCTGAACATCGAAGAGAGTCACTTGTTCGGCGTCGCGAAGGAGAAGCATTCCTGTACCGGCGTAAAATATTTCGTCGCAGTTCGGAATCTGCACCTTCTTTGTAACTTCGTTCTTCAAATTCTTGATTACCAACGAATAGGCTCTATCTAATACTGCGAAACGATTTCTGGCAACCCAGATGGCAGTAACACCCGAAGCCCGCTTTGTATCGGCATCGGTATTCGAATCACCCTCACGTGGTATCATATACAAATCGTACGTGCTATTTTCGATGTTATTCGGCGATCTTGTACAAATTAAAACGGCGTTCTCTGCCTGATTATATGACATGCTATAAGGAGGCGTCTTTCCTCCACCGCGTATCTGCATAACTGAGACATCTTTCGAAGTAGTGAAGTCTAGCTTCCGGAGGAAACGTTCTTTCACGTAATAAAGAAGATTTCCGTACACAGCGTACGCTGGACGTTCTCTTTCTAGTTTGAAGATGATCATTCCAGAGTCATGGCCAGCGGCAAAGAGATTTAACGTTGGATGCGCCGCTAGGACCCAGAATCTTTCATGCTCTCTTCTAAACGTGTGCAGACAAGTACGTTTACCCATATCCCAAACGCGAATACTCTTGTCTTCTGAATTGGAGAGAATAAGATCTTGTCTAGGATGGAATAAAACGCAGGAGACGTTATTATAATGTCCACGACATGTGTCAACTTCCCATGCTTTGGCATCGTTCATTCTCCACATTTTAATCTGTCGGTCATCAGCTCCAGATGCAATTAAGGGCAACGTGGGATGGAAACATGCCCAGTTGACTCCTCTGTCGTGGCCCTCAAGAACATGTTTCACAACAGCATCAGCTTGACCAAATAAATCTGTAGTTCCAGGATTCTTCAAGTGATCTTCCAAGCCTCCTGGACCAGGAGCTACATTCTTTTTCCTCAATCCAGAGATATCCCATACTCTGACAGTTTGATCCAAGGAAGCTGATACAATAATATCTTCTGTAGGATGGAACTGTGCACACATTACATAGTGATTGTGTCCAGTCAGGACACAAATGCAAGTACGGCTTTGCCAGTTCCAAATACGAATTGTCTGATCATCTGAGGCACTCAGAATCCAAGGATACTCTTCGTGGAACACAGTCGTTCTAATGTAATCTAAATGGCCTAGCAGAGTGAAGATGCACCTCCTCTGTTTGTAATTCCATACTTTAATCTTATAATCANCCTCGAGACATCATCGCACCTTCAAAGAATCCTTTCGATACTGTTAATAACGGCCAGTTGTTCTCTGCTTGTTGGATCGGCACTGGCGGTCGGAGGTACACCGCTCCTTTTTCGAGAGCAGAGAGTTCTTCGTTCATCGAACTGTACTGGGCAGCCTTCACTGGGTCATCTTCTTGAGATGCAATACCGTGGATCTTCTCGGTCACGTAAGCTAAGGAAGCTTGGCCGGAGTTCCGTAATATTTTTGCGCGCTCGTAAATATCGCCGAGCAACAAGCTTCCTTGATACTGTCCAGAGACGTCCTTCCTGATCTCCGCAATTTTTATCATTTTACGTAGCTTCTCCAGGTTGCCAGTTATCAGATAGAGGAACGCGAGTTTCTCGAAATTCTTAGTTCTCTGATAGCACATCTCCACGACTTGATGATTACCTTGTAACAGAGCCGCTTGAGCCAGGCTCTCCCAGCAAGTTTTCTGATCGAGCGACTTCGCAGCTTCTAAAGCGACTTCGATGTTTCCGCATTCGAGAGCCAGACCAAATCTGGTCTTCTCATCTTTGACAAAGTGCAAAGCAACTTCGGGATATCCTTTCTGTTGCAGATACGCGATTATAGATTGTCCTACGAGATTTGCATTACGAACCATGTGTAGAACCTCCTCGTATTTCCTATTAATTAATGCCAATTTGAATTTATACTCCGTCGGATCTATTCGAAGAATCCTCGGCCTGCATTCTCTGTCTAAACAGTAAACTTGATTTCCTTTGACTCTCGTCACGTAAATCGGAAGATNATTCTGGGTCGTAAGCAGCAAGAGAATATTACAAGATATGCTACGTATTTTGGCTTATGTATAGCTACGTGTATCATCTTCCAAAAGAATATTTATGTGGCAAGTGTAATTGGATTATTAGTTGGTGTATACATATCAGTTTCAGAGTACATGATAGCTCATAGCAATGTTCAAGATACGATGGCTAATGTGGATTTTCTAGGAGCCTCGTAAATGTATGATCTCTATTACACTACTACTACTACTTTATTAAGTTATTAAACGTCTTTAAAGTAAAATGAATTGCAATACTTTAATTGTTTCTTAATACCATCCCTGAACTTAGTACATGTTATATTACATTGTGACGGGTTAGGATTTTTGCGTGTCCTTTCTTCTGTTGCTATAATTCGAATTGCTCATACTAGATGGCTTTTAGAATGAAAATTTTTCTCGCTAGAAGATTATCCTAACAAAACCCTTATTTGTTTCGAAGGAAAACCTGGAATTATTTAGCAATACTCTGTAATCATATCCATATTACAAATTTTTGAGCGGAGCTGTCTATTGGCAAAGCTTTCTTTGATAATTCTAAAATCAATTTGTTCAATTAGATGTTTAAGTTTGAGATGTCTGAGATTTTGGATCGTTAGTTTTATCAACGGAAGATGTTGAATCGATGAAAATAAGTGTGCATACTATGTAAAGACCGATTATTACTACCCTCATTATTATTCCCGACGAAATTACATACAGATTCAATAAAAACAACCCTGACAGAGTCTTCCTTGCTTCGAACGCGGAAATAATTTTAGAAGTAATCTTTTCATTGATAGAAATTTCATTGAAGAAGAAAAAATCAAGTAGACTTAATCGAGTCGATCCAGTTAGCTGAGTCGCTCGAAAACATGAAAATCCAAATCGACAGTCTACACATTCGATCGCCCCGACACGGGCTCTCGTCTTGATTTTGATCTGCTTTAAGATTTGCAACTGCAATTAATAGAATTTTTGTATATTTTTCATCTCTTTCGTTCATCGCGTTATCGCTAGTGCTCCGTCCCAAATGTCGCGTCAACAAGCATATAAAAATCATTGTAATGTATCCATTAATGAAATCATTGTCGAATGAATTATTTATGATTCGATAATANATTGAATAACTCCATTGTGCAAACTGTAATATAATTGTTTTGTCAGGCAAGAATTAAATAATGTGTACGTTTTTTAATTGAAATCATGTTCTAATGAGTTGAAAAACTATAAAAGATGTTAGTTACTTGCCTCGCGAGAACCCAAGGACGTTTCGGATGAAACGAAAGCCCCTTCACGCGAGCAGATTTCGTCTCGAATTTTGTTAACATCTTCTATTAAATATATTGATTAATATTGTACGTTCAGAAAACCATTCCACAGGTCTAACCCTCGTAAATTTGACACGGACGAAGGAGACACGTCACTAGTTCGGCCATAGAACATACACATTCATACAGATGGATGTTAAAATACAAATTTTTTAATCGCTGGTTTTTTAATTAATAAATTCGACTGCGAGAAGAATACTGACATAAAATTAGATCCCCTGGCTAAGATTAATTAATTGCTCGTATAATGTATCAGAAATTATGTTAATTATATCAGGAATATTGATCAATCAACAGTTGAAGAGGAATTCTTCTATTTTTACGAATTTATTCAAATATGAAATGATTGTATTGAAATAGAGTTAGATAGTTTACTGAGGCAAAACTAACATTTGTCACGTCAGTATTGGTGGAATTATAATAGTCTGATTTAGCAAAACGCGCATGTTCACTAAATATTTGTTTTATCATCTGTGCACTGACGTGTTGCCGAGACCTGAGAGAATTCGATTCGATCAATCTGCTAGTTTTACATCGAATACAGCCAGAATACCTAATAATTAATGATCTATTTATAAAATATAATACAAAGTAGTGTAGTATTTTCATTTAACAGTCTTCTTTTAATACAGTTCTTAAGTGTATGCTTGTACAAGGTAGTTACCGGTAGAATAATGCGAAAGATTATGAACGTCACCTTCTTTCATTTGTTAAGTTTATTTATTTTACTTTATATGTTCGATTACGCGCTTTCTAACAAAGCGCCTACGAGCGACGAGTTGAAAGCACAAAAATTTCCACCGTGCGCTGCTTGTAAAGTTTTAATAAATAGTTTTAAGAAAGTGAGTACCATATTTATCGAAAATCCGTTATCAATACATTTCATATTTCTATTATTCTGATTTCTATTTTAATTTGTTCTACAGGGAATAGAAAGAACCAAGCGTGAGAAATTTGATGGTGGTGATAGCGCATGGGAGGAGGACAAATTAGGATCATACTCGAAGAGCGAAACCAGACTAATCGAGATACAAGAACATTTATGTAAAGAGGTAGAACGTGGTGAAACCCAGTGCCATTCCCTGGCTGAAGAATTAGAGAGTAAAATAGAAGATTGGTGGTTCAATCATCAGAAAACACACCCAGATATTTATGAATATATCTGCATCGAACAGACAGAACACTGTTGCCCGAAAGACCACTTTGGTCCTAAATGCACTCCATGCCCAGGCTTCCCAGATAACATTTGCAATGGCAATGGTAAATGCAAAGGAGCAGGGACTAGAAAAGGCAATGGGGGATGTCTCTGTGATAAAGGGTATGAAGGAGATACTTGTTCCAACTGTGCAAGTGGATTTTATGAATCTTATAAGGATGAGAAGAAACTACTTTGTTCTTCATGTCATGCTGCTTGCGATGGTCCTTGCAAAGGACCTGGACCAAAGAGTTGTGAGAAGTGTAAAGAAGGATGGCAGATGTTGAGCGATCAAGGGTGCTTGGATATTGATGAATGCGTTAACAGTGATGAACACTGCCCTGGGAACCAGTTTTGTATTAATAAAGAAGGAGGACACGTTTGTTTGAGTAAGTTGATTTATGTTTTTAAAAGAGTATACTGGATTTAACATTAATGTTTGTTTCAGGTTGTGATAAGGCTTGTGATGGCTGTACTGGGGATGGTCCTGATATGTGTTTGAAATGTGCAAAAGGATTCCATAAAAGGGACAATTTATGTATCAGTAAGTGTCTCAAATTTTATGTTCAATCGTTGTAATTTATAGACAGTGATAAATAGGAGTTTGAGTCTTATGTGCAATTATTCATTTTTACAGATTCTGATATTCTGGGTCGTAAGCAGCAAGAGAATATTACAAGATATGCTACGTATTTTGGCTTATGTATAGCTACGTGTATCATCTTCCAAAAGAATATTTATGTGGCAAGTGTAATTGGATTATTAGTTGGTGTATACATATCAGTTTCAGAGTACATGATAGCTCATAGCAATGTTCAAGATACGATGGCTAATGTGGATTTTCTAGGAGCCTCGTAAATGTATGATCTCTATTACACTACTACTACTACTTTATTAAGTTATTAAACGTCTTTAAAGTAAAATGAATTGCAATACTTTAATTGTTTCTTAATACCATCCCTGAACTTAGTACATGTTATATTACATTGTGACGGGTTAGGATTTTTGCGTGTCCTTTCTTCTGTTGCTATAATTCGAATTGCTCATACTAGATGGCTTTTAGAATGAAAATTTTTCTCGCTAGAAGATTATCCTAACAAAACCCTTATTTGTTTCGAAGGAAAACCTGGAATTATTTAGCAATACTCTGTAATCATATCCATATTACAAATTTTTGAGCGGAGCTGTCTATTGGCAAAGCTTTCTTTGATAATTCTAAAATCAATTTGTTCAATTAGATGTTTAAGTTTGAGATGTCTGAGATTTTGGATCGTTAGTTTTATCAACGGAAGATGTTGAATCGATGAAAATAAGTGTGCATACTATGTAAAGACCGATTATTACTACCCTCATTATTATTCCCGACGAAATTACATACAGATTCAATAAAAACAACCCTGACAGAGTCTTCCTTGCTTCGAACGCGGAAATAATTTTAGAAGTAATCTTTTCATTGATAGAAATTTCATTGAAGAAGAAAAAATCAAGTAGACTTAATCGAGTCGATCCAGTTAGCTGAGTCGCTCGAAAACATGAAAATCCAAATCGACAGTCTACACATTCGATCGCCCCGACACGGGCTCTCGTCTTGATTTTGATCTGCTTTAAGATTTGCAACTGCAATTAATAGAATTTTTGTATATTTTTCATCTCTTTCGTTCATCGCGTTATCGCTAGTGCTCCGTCCCAAATGTCGCGTCAACAAGCATATAAAAATCATTGTAATGTATCCATTAATGAAATCATTGTCGAATGAATTATTTATGATTCGATAATAGTTTTTTACTGTATAAGTGCATCCGGAAGTAGTCAGGACCACTAGATGGCGTAGAAATTTTACGTTTTCTCACAATTAGGATACTAAGGGTCTTAATACATATAGGACAACAACATGGTTGAAATAAATTATAGCAATACTCTGTAAATCATATCCATATTTACAATTTTTAGAAGGGTTGTTATCATAACACACGACACCATTAATGAATAGAAACATAAAAGAAAATTCTTTACGCAAGTTGTTAGCACATACGTGGTTCTGTTACTTTTCCAATTACGATCGCGAATTTTAGTATTAACTATTGCACACGTTAATCACAAAATACAGTCTAATTGTTCTTGAAACAGCAATCCTCCTGTTACATATTACACCATGAACGAGACATCGTGAATAAACTTTACTCTTTTCGTAGCCTCAAATGAAAAGAAAGATAGCAGCGTCTTGTATGACGAGTGGAATTCTGCATTGCAAGACACTCATCGCGATTTCCACGATTTTTTGGAACTAGTTTTAGAACCTTGATATCCGAATTCAGGACCTTGGGTCGTGTATCAATAACATTTATTCTATTTTTCTATTCATCTACCGCGAAATAAAAATTCATAGTCGGGCCCTCCTTTGCAAGATGTCTAACGTTAGGCCCCGGACCACGGACGTCTTGAAGTGCGCTATTGTAAACGGTGGAGGAACCAACAGAGGGCCTGTGGGCCTTAGGGTTTTACTCGCAAGAATATAAACGGAGTGAGTAGTATAAATGGTTAGTGCTGAGGCGTCTTCAGTTGCAATACTCTGTATATCATATCCATATTTAATTTTTGGAGAGTGGGATGAGTTATTTTCCATCTTTCTGAATTTATATATAAAGTAAAAAATGTTTATTCTACATTGAATTACTGACTGTCGAGTAGGACTTATTTGTGCTACCAATGATACGACATTATCAGAATTGTAGTCCTGCGTTATGTTAACCAGACTTCGTAGTCGCGAGAATAATAAATCGACATTTTAAATAAATTGATCTCTATCATAGATTACATTTAGAGTAAATTAAGTAGTCCTACTATTAGTTTCATTACAGTAACTTCAAAGCTTGAAGTTCAGATCAATGATTAGATCGAAGTAATTATGATATAACACTACATAATGTGGTTTGAATTATTTGCAAATGGATTAGAATACTGAAACACAAATATATCCCAATGATTCTCGACCATTTGTGATACTGATCTGCATCTCTTTCATTTAAATAATTTTCATATGANTGATTTCCAAAACCAATAAAGCGACACTTTTATGATACATCATTAAGCACTTTCATAAATTATTAAAGCAGACGATCGTAGATTTAAAAAAGTGTAAAGAAGTTCGTAGTGGGGGTAACGAACCACAGGAGAAAGATCAGGCACGAGTGTACCAGCATTCCGTCACGGGCGCTTGTGATCGACGGAAGTGTTGTGCCGGCGTGAGAGAGCTTTTATTCACCGCGATTTAATAAATAATCGAGGAGAAAAATCTCATTTTGTGATCGGAGCTCGAGAGTAATCGAAAATTCGTCAGAGAAGTACAGAGATCATTGCACTGGGTCATGACTGTATTAAACACGACAGAAGAACTAAAAGCACCGGTGGATCTCATCAGGTATTTAAGCTAATAATTTATTAGACATAAGAATATCTTGGCTTCATAAAAATTGCGTAAGAACTAGTCTAACAATTTTTATACGAACGTAATAATCCTGTCTTTATTATATTTCTCTTTTCTCTGACGCTACGGATTTTCTCTATAATAAAAATTTGTATCNTTTTCATATGAATTTACTATATGAACACAATAAAAATATTCGAAAAAAGAAATCTATAAAAAACCAAGCTAGCCCCCTTTCGCGTAACCCTCTATGTAACCCCATGGTAGCTGCGAGCACCTGGACCGAATGCCGTTCACCCTTCCAAACTTAAGGCTTATCCCCGTTAGTTCAAGGGTTTAAAAAATAGTGGGGTCCTAAATTCAATCGGGAGAGGAACCAGACTTTTTAGTCTTCACTCTTTCCGCGTACATTGCACATCACCGGCTCGCAATAATATCATTTATATCAGTGATATCAGAATAAATATAACGCAAAGTGAACGTTACAAATTGTGTTACGATGCAACAAAACTAAATTACAAAATCGAATACGTTTCTAAAAATTTGAATAATTTCAATGAATAAAAATTAGGGATACTGTAATAATTTCGTACATTAAATTCTTCTAAAATATACGTAGAGCAATTGATGCGAGATTAAAAACAATCTATAAAATCCGAATAAAATAAAAAATTCTCCAAACCACACGATNTGGATCTCATCAGGTATTTAAGCTAATAATTTATTAGACATAAGAATATCCTGGCTTCATAAAAATTGTGTAAGAATTAGTCTCACAATTTTTATACGAACGTAATAATCCAGTCTTTATTATATTTCTCTGTTCTCTGACGCTATGGATTTTCTCTCTAATAAAAATTTGTATCATTTTCTGTAATTGATAATAAAATTCATCTAGCGAGAACGGAATCTAGGAGAATTGAATTTCGCACGCCGCGAGCATAATTATCTTTGCGCGGTGCGCGCACTGTCAGCCACTTCTTAATTGACGTTAACAGGTTTCCTTCCTGTATGAATATCATTTTTCTTCTCTTCCCGAAAGATCCGTATTATGCGATAAAGAATCTTTTTTCACGTGAACGTGACGTCACACGTTGCCGGGTATAACGACCCCTTCCATGGCTCATGTATTATCATGTTATTATAATTGAACCGTGCTTTCGGCTCACTAATTGAGAGAACGCATAATTAATAAAGGAAGGACCGTTTCAAATTGTTAAACCCGGACTATTTACAGAAAACCGTAAATAGTGCTCAGAATTAGCTGTTTCCTTTATTGATTAATACATATATATAATTCCTAGACCACAGATTTTTATAGACTATAAAATTGTTGGATTAGCAATTCAAGAAATAAGATTTAGTAACGATGGTTCTTGAATTGTTAAACACCATGGTAAGCGTTTGGCTATAGATAGTTTATACGATTTTCTCTACTGTATGAATCTTTTATGTTTTACTAATTTTGCTATAAATGTATAAGAACCGCAGTCTAGTAATTACAATTCAATTGCATTACTGTGCAACTTAATAATTGTAGGAGTTCCGAATAGAAACTATTTTGTATATTTATAATGTCGTTAAGTTATGTTTTATGAAGAGCTTATCTAATCTCTTCTATTTCTATAACAAGTTTTCTCCACTATAAAAACATTCTTACATGTTTCTCGTGTAAAACAGTGACTCGTCTACAGCTGCAGTAATAAATTACAGACTTATGTACACAGTGGGATTAGAAATAATCGCGGTAAAAGTAAGGAGATCTCGATCAAGATATAAAACGATACCGTAACGTATTTATAAACCTGAAACCGCGTTCATAAATTGCATACACATTGATGGCTGTACGTATCTCGGAATCGAGTAAATTGCCTTTTCCTCCGGGTAAGCCTCGCTTTCGAATTCAGAAAACCGCGGGTTTTACGGCGAGACATCGAAAGCGGGCCCGTAAAAACAAAATCAGTTTTTTTTACTCGCCGGACGGAGAGCAGCGAGCTTTTTTCTCGTCGTGCCAGAATCATTCGACACGCCTCCCCCTTTTTTCTCTCCCTTTCCGATTTTTCTTCGTTCCGCTCCGTTGTCATCGGTCCGCGAGCACTCTTTCGCTTTCTCGATCTCAGATTAAAATTGGATCCATCGAATCAGAAGTTAATCGAGTCAAACGTTTGATAAGAAAATTTAGATATTTATCTCTTCTACCATTAATTTCTATGAGCAATTATCAATGTAATTGATAAGCCGGATTATGGTTTATCTCATTCATTTCTTGTTACATTTATCGACTACTTTTTTCATTTTTCCACCGAGAGTTTCTTGCGCTATTAAACTTGTACAAGGGATCGGCGAACGATCCGAGGTTTTATCGATTCTCAGCAATAAGCCAAGTGTGTCGAACGATTCGGTTCAGAAGAAAGTACCGTAATTGCGATCGCGTTCGCGCTTTATTCAGCTCGGGAAAGAAAATGGTTCGGAAAAAAAAATGGTCGGAGAGAACGATCGCGTTTCGGCTGTGGCTCATTGCCAATCATCTTTACGACGCTAATTTCACCTGACCAGAGACTTCGTTTTTCATAAATCAGTAAATCGTTCGAATGTACCAAGAAATTCATGGAATACACGTCGAATTCACTGAATTTGATGAAAATAATGAAATTATATATTAGAGCAGTTAAATAAATTAATAAGCACGTGATCGAGCATTATAAAGTAAAACAATGTTTCTGAATCATTCTCGTGCAAATATTTAGCGAGATTTTTTATATTTCCCTCGCGTTTATCAGACCATTTGGAATCAGCCGTGCAAACAAGCTAATCGATACTATTGTACAAACGTTGCTCACTCGAGACATTTTCAATTAAATTCTATGAAACGATCATCAGAGGCGACATAAAAATGAGCTTGACCAAAAGATTGCAAGATATAACTCGATTATCAATTTTATTCTAGCGATTAAAAATGTATCGGCGCCGTTGGTTCGGTGATTCACTCTGTACAAAGTTTCCTAGACCGAAAAAAGCTCGATAAGACCCGTTCGTCCTCGATACGATTAAAGGAGGTTAAAAAGACTTCTCTTTTTCCATCGATTGCCTGCCTCCGCCAGCCGGTAACTTCTTTGCGGATCGGAGATTAAAATATTTGCCGTGCGATAAAAGGAATTCCAGCCTTTGCTCGGGCGTCTTGCACCTGATCTCGTTTCTCCTCTCGTTACTCAATCGGATTTTAATCACTACAAATTTGATGCACTCGTAGAAAAATTCTATGTGCCGTAAAATCATTTGATAAGAAACAATGAGAGCATGTCACATTTTTCAAATGATTTGTCTCGGTTCAAAATCCGGAACAGCGATTTGCTCTAATTCTCAGATGAAATGGATCACGTAAAAAATCATGCGTCTCGGCCTGAATTTTTTGGAACGGGGCTAGAGTTTGAAATTTTTTTGTCGTCTGGATCGAATCTTGGAGCGTGGCATCGGCGATCACAAAAGCGAGAGGGGTTGACGGGGTAGGTAGCAAAAGGGGAGAGAAACTAAAAAAGGCTTTGCACGGGCTGCATGCTATCACACCACCTGGATCGCATTGTTCTCCCGGATGCATTCATCAAATAAATTGCTTTCATCGGGCCAAGTGTCGGGTTAGCCTCTCGATTCGCGCGATTGTTACTTTGTTCTGGTCAGAGGAGGATATAGAAAAAAAATGTATATGGAGAGAGAGCGAGAGACAGAGAGAGGGGGTAACCGATTAGAGACAGTAACGGTGGAAATTTCGGTGTAACAGTTTCGAAGGTGAAAGCGTCACGTTTTTTTCTCTCTTTTTCGAAGGGTGAATCGTGCCGCTGGAAACTGTAGGGGTGAAAAGCTTCGCGTCATCGGGTACGTGTGTACGTGTACGCGTAGAGCCACTCGCAAGATGGTTCCTTCGGCTCGGAAAAAAAGGGAGCATTACCGTTGCTTATCCCTATCCTGACCTATGGTTTCCATGGTGACGCACAGCCAATCCCACCCTTTACATTTAGGGGAGTACTCCGAGGACCACGGGAAATTTCATTTCTCTCTGATCAACGGACAAAAAAAATATAGCTAACTGCGCTCCTTTTTTTCGCCACCGGTATCCGGGTAATTTTCCGTGAGCTCGATCGGGCCCCGTTCTTTTGTCGTTTTTAAAATCCCGGTGAAAGGGGAACTCCGCGGGACGGAATTCCGAAAAGGCTTCGTATTTCACTTTTTCCCTATCTGTACGACCCGATTGAAAATCCGCAGCCAGTATCATTAGATTTCTAGTCGATCCAGCTGCAAAAATTCTTGCCAGAAGAATTTCGAACGGACGATTAGTTTCAATGAAAGTTTCTAACTAAGCATGCAAACGTTGAGTCTCGGAATTCATTCGCAACCCTTTGGTGCCGGCAAATCTCATCCGTGGTTTCTTCGCACCACTTATGCCCGATCAGACCGGTTCGACTTCGCACTTTTACGTGTTTGCGCACCTACACAGGCCACGCATCGACTCGTATCGAAGCTCTGGTGAGAATTGGCCTTCACACGTCACCGACGATGAGGTTTCCTGACGAAACCGTGAGGAGCTCTCCTCGTCCTTGAATCGTTTCTTTATTACTCGTAGCTGACGGGTTCATTGAGTCTCGAGATTGGATACTTTCCCGAGTATTTTGATTGAGTTTCGAGTATCCTCGACGTAAGCCCATTTATTATCTCGATGGACGGATCCCCGATTCTTCAAACTTTTTAATCATCAATTAAGGTATCCGCGTTCTCGATCTATGATCGTCGGAAATCTCGATTTTACATTCGCAGACGTAGTTTTTTAGCGGGGTTATCGAACTTCCTAGTCACTGTGTACATTATACAGATGTTTTAGCCGCTGTATATCGAGCGGGTCCGGGAATCACATTAGAGGGAACGGGGCGAAGACTGGGACGCGAGGGTTACCGGATTATTCTCTACCCAACGGGTGTAATTGAATTTTAAACTCCCCGTCCCTGCTGCATATGCGCCCATTCATGGGCCACGTAGCTTCGTAGAAGTTCGCGGATTTCATACGTGAGGGGATCAATTGAAACCGGGAATGCACACTGTCTCTTTCGATGTCCGTCAATCGCGTTCCACGAAAAAATAAAACGCGACGATTTCGATTGCTCAGCACGACGACAAAAGGAGAGCAGAAAGTGTCGAGTCGCGTTACCGCGAATTTTATTTCAAAATTGAAAACTTGCTCGTCTTATAAAAAAATGTACATGTTGGGTGTTCTTAATAAACTTAATCGAGCAGATTTNTACGTGAGGGGATCAATTGAAACCGGGAATGCACACTGTCTCTTTCGATGTCCGTCAATCGCGTTCCACGAAAAAATAAAACGCGACGATTTCGATTGCTCAGCACGAGGACAAAAGAAGAGCAGAAAGTGTCGAGTCGGGTTACCGCGAATTTTATTTCAAAATTGAAAACTTGCTCGTCTTATCAAAAAATGTACATGTTGGGTGTTCTTAATAAACTTGATCGAGCAGATTCGTGATTTCTACCTGAAGTGTTGCGAAACATCGACCTCAGTTTGTAGACTCTAAGCCTTTGAAAATGAGTCTGTCCCACGATCTTGAAACTTTCCTGCCGCGGATCGAGTGTCTGTACGTGAGATGCTGCCGAGAGCAAACAAAGCTGAACAGTATACAGGGTAAGCCTGGGACCGAGGCTGTTTCGATCGAGGTAAAAAAAAAAAATACGGATTCAAACGCTCGGGAAATTTTTAATCGGTGAAGTGCACGGTTTCTTTTTTAGAGACAGGACCGAGAGTGATTTTCCTGGTTCACCTCTGAGCTAAATAGGCTAATGGGTTCTCAACTAGAACGAGATCGCCCGTGTCCTTGTCTCTAATTAAAAGATCGATCGGTTCACCTTTTGTTTCGAGCAATAGTTAATTAATCCGCAATTCTTGCTCTCTTTTTTCATACAATTATTCAGTCTAACGGTGTAAGGACTTCTGGCCGGATTACGGAGAGCCTCTGCGGAGAATGTGCTCCTCGAGCATGACTCGTATTTACCAGACGCGGTTTCTCTGCCACCGCCGCAGATTCTTAACTCGTCCCGACTCGGCATCGGATCACGGACAATGTTTCGGATTTCCAGCAATGCGGTTCCACGTATTACCCGGGTATCCAGGTAGGAACGAGCATAACAGGCCGCCTTATCGCCCCGCTGGATCCAATTAATTGGGAATCAAATTCTAATTAAGGTACGAGCACCTGAATAATTGACGTGCGTGTGCTCAACGAACCGAGCCCAGTCGCCATCCTGCATTTCTCAGTGAAATAACTGCGTTAATCGCCCCCAATATTTTTTTAGAAAAGAGACTCCCGCATTTTCCAAATAAATACAGTTCCGGTCGATTCGGGGACGGAGATTAGGAGGAGAATGCGCCAGTCGTGTAGCCTTTGACCCAGTGCATAACTGTACTTAACCCAGTGCGATCCACGGAATTAGGTAACAGACCGTCTTGACTTGGAAACAGTTGGGACGGTCACGGAATTCGCACCTTACCGCGCTTCGCTCTTGAAACTTGTTCTCCTAGAGCGATGAACTTTGTGGTATCGCTATAGGCCAGTCGGCGCTCCTACATAGCTGATTCTATTACTCACTGCATCTAATTCGACGCGATCCCATTCACCGTCTTCCGATCCCGGCTTTATTTAAAAGAAACTCAATCAGCAATCATCCCGATCTGTCTATTGGTCTTCTCTTTTCGTTCTCGATCATATTTTATCGTCGTCGTATGACTCCGCGTCGAGGTCTACTTTCCATCCGGCAAAAAATCGGCCAACAGTTTACGACGGGCGAGAAGAACACAATTCCTTTGTTGCATTCGGTAAGAAATTCTCGCAAGAAGGCCAGGAAGTCGCGGGTTAAACGTTGCTCTGCTCGCTGCACGGAATCTTTGCCAGGCGATGCTTGCATTACGTTTATTGCCCGCTCGCTCTCTCGGAGGCCGGGTTCCCGGTATTACCTTGTTTCTAAGCGCATTTGCAACCACCGCCTTCCTCCGGGCTACCAGACCCCCGGCCAAACAAATCCAGTTTTCTTTTCGCCGCGCGATGCAAAATCAGTTTTATTATATCCGACGATATATTTCAGTATATATAAAATAAGCATCGGCGCGGGATTCCGACGGCGATGGAATTATCTTTATAGCCGGCGACACGTGCTACGCCTGCGGCTCGTTTCCACGAAAAACCATTATCCACCGTTAGCAATCATCGCTGCGCCGCGGCAAATGACGGAAAATTATCCTCGGCGGTAGAAAGAAGAACAATGGTCTTCCAGAGATTCGACGGTGTCCAGGGTCTCTCCTCGCTCCTTCGATCACGCGTCGCCGCTTCACGTGTCTTCATTATGAATAATGATATTTTTGCGTGAAGAATCGCAGGTGAAATTGCAGGTGTCGCTTAATTATTCATGGCTACGGCGATGGCCTTTCAAATTGGCTTGAATTTTTCGTTTTATACCCCGCGGTCGGGGCTTAAAATAGAAGCATGTCTAATTCAAGGGGTAACGGATCGCATTTTTTCACGTTCGATCGGTGAAACGTCTGGAGGTAGTCGATTGCCTCTCCGGGTCCTTTTATAGCGACCATTATACCGCGTCCAGGGTTTATCGGCTATCATGACTTGCCGTATTATACTACTCGTCCTGGGACTTTCCACCTGCGAGACCGCGATCCTCTTCCCTCTGTCCCTTGACCAGTCGATTTTTCGTCCGCGACCGCTTTAAAACTCAGAAACAATTTTATAGCCGTTTTGACAACCCTATGTATTTCCTCGAACGAATTCGGTAAATGTTTTCAAATCGGGAGTGTCTGACTTCTGGCAGGAAGTCTTTCCCAGTAAAGAGTTAGCAGATGATTAACCGTGTGATCATCGGGCTAATTAAAAGAGGTACGCTAATTGTCTGGCAAGTGTCTGAGCAAACGTGATATCGTTCGATCGAAAGCAGGTGTGAACTAGCATGTTGCACGGAAAGGGGAAATAGCATGAACGTCTCAATTATGCCGGTTTGTCGTTTATTGGCAACGAACGGTGATCCCTCCATCGGCGAAGCGCCGTGTCCAGCCAGCCGCGAATTTCTCGAGAAGCGAAGAAGAAGAGTCGATGAACTTTCGCCTCGATTAAAGAGAGCCAATATTTTAAGGAAAACCATTTCAATCTTCCGTTCCTCTTCGTTCGTGTTTCTTCACCGCGTCGGCTACAAGCCCGCGAATTCATCTCGCCGGATCGAAAGAAATGCTCCCAAGTTATTTTATTGCACGTCCGATTTCATAACGCGGAACGTTCGTACCTATCCGTCTTTCCCTTTTCAATTACTTTTGATTTGTTACGAAACAAAAGGGAGCTGGACGAACTTAGGTCCGAAACGAATCCAATCCCGCCCGTGAAATCGATATTACCTCGTGTAGAATGTTACGTGACGATAAATTATGTTTTGTATACAGGATTCGTTGACTTCTTTGTCACGGGCTTCCCGAAGTCTTTCAATTTATCGGACGGAGAGATGAAGAATTTTTAATAGGCAAGCAGTGGTAGATTTTTCCTTGATTGTTCTCGGTTTCCGGTGGTTCACTCTCACGATCGGAGCGTTCGATTTCTTGTTGTGGATCGGTGCTCTCCACGAATCGAATCCAGCCGTTTCCTCGGGGTATCCGTGGAGAAGGATTTTTCTCGAGCGTGGATAATAGAACCCGTCCTCTCGTTTTCTGCCGCATCACCGCGCGCGCAGTTTCTTCCAAATAGCCTTCTAATGCCAGCGGTCTCTTTTCAAAGGCCCTGCTTTTCATCCTCGTTTTTTCAAATTAACGTGTTATTTTGTACGTTTCCCCGTAATGACGCGACTTTTCCCGTGGATAAAGTTTAATTAAGTCGGTAAATTGAACCAGACGGTGTATGCACGCTCGTCCTGCGCTCCCGAGGATCTCTAGGCTATTGTTAATGGGAACAGGAAGCGTTTATGAAGACGCATGTTTACCCTCGGGACGTGTCAAGTCATCTATCCAAGAAATTATATCTAAAATCTCAGAATAATCTATTTCTTAAATCTGACAATTTATTGTCTATTGTATATTAATTTGCAAATGACTGTGCATCGATTTGGCGATCCGTTCCTAAACGGCGTTAAGCCACCGAGATTAGTTAACTTGGCATGTCAGGTCTGATACGTTAATCAGAGCCGCTCAGGGGTGCGCGGCGATCAAGTATTAACGGAGTCAACGCGAATCGGATCACCCTATAGAGGTAGGAAGCGCGATACACGTTCTAGGATTCCCCCGATGAACATGATTTGCTTCTCAACTCGGTGCAGTTCCAAGTTCAAAGCCACTATAGGTATCCCGTTCCGTCGGACGCATCGCCTCTCCGTCTACCCTCGATCCGGACTTGTACCTTTCTCCTCGTTGTCTATTGCGCCGCGCGATCCGGCGACGTAACTGCGCGGCTGCCAGCAATTAAGGGCATTCGATAATGATGGAACTGTAGGGAACCAGGAACGGAACGGAACGGAACGTTCCTCTCCTGGCCGTAAGCTGCTTAGAGCCGAATAAATCTGTCACTGTCAGCCGTCTATTCACGATCGACTCGATGAAAAGGAGAAGACGCCAAGTGAAACTCGCTACGAGCTCCTTTTAATTCGACTTTTATATACACTCGCGTCCGAGGAACTCCGTTCGAGTTTTCTGGTCAAGGTCTGAAACCCGGTAATTTTCACGGTTTGGTATCTTTAGGAAACGGAATTACGGATTGAAACGCGAGTTTCGTTTGCGGGTTTGCAGTCTCGATTCTATGACGAGACGAGTTCATTCGGGACTCGAGGTATTTGTTCAAGGATCCCGATTCTATCAGCGGTCCAATCGACGACGGGACAGATTTGGCCCGGAGCTCGTGAATATTACCCTCTCTCGCTCGCTCTCTATGTCTCTTTTTTCTCTTTCGTCTCTCATTCACCTCTCGAGGACTCTCTCCTCGAGTAGCACGTGCTCGTTTCTCAGCGTACGTACAGGCGGGATTTTCGAGGGTAAAAAACTCGTGTTCCACCGCGGGGACAAGGCTAAAAGCACGACACACATCGGATTACGTCTCGGGGAAGAAGCTGCCTGATCCAGGACCATCCAGCCTACTTTATTTCCGAGTACANTATCATGACTTGCCGTATTATACTACTCGTCCTGGGACTTTCCACCTGCGAGACCGCGATCCTCTTCCCTCTGTCCCTTGACCAGTCGATTTTTCGTCCGCGACCGCTTTAAAGCTCAGAAACGATTTTATAGCCGTTTTGACAACCCTATGTATTTCCTCGAACCAGTTAGGTAAATGTTTTCATATCGGGAGTGTCTGACTTCTGGCAGGAAGTCTTTTCCAGTAAAGAGTTAACAGATGATTAACCGTGTGATCATCGGGCTAATTAAAAGAGGTACGCTAATTGTCTGGCAAGTGTCTGGGCAAACGTGATATCGTCCGATCGAAAGCAGGTGTAAACTAGCATGTTGCACGGAAAGGGGAAATAGCATGAACGTCTCAATTATGCCGGTTTGTCGTTTATTGGCAACGAACGNCTCCTATAGCTTTTTGTCTTCGGAGCATCGTACAGGATTTACACGTTTCCTCCTATAATCCAGTTCATTCCGAGCCGCTGGTAATCCTACAGAATGCTGGTCAACGGGTCGTTCGAATGACTCGTCTTATTAGTTCCGATAATTAAATTCGGGTTTAAACGTCTGCGAAGGAGATATCCTATTTCCTGTTTCTCTCCCCGTAGAATGTACTTGCAATTTTCTTGCAGGAAGTCTCCAATCTTCGGTAATATACAGTTACAACTTAGGTATCATCGACTTCTTATCTCGTGAATCTGATATTTCGACGTCGTATATTTATCCTGCTAATCCTTCCCAAAAATAATTCGAGGGGAAGAGCCGATTCTCCGAGTATTTTTGAGGACGAAACGACTTTAGCCTGTTCGAATCAGCTTGATTCCGCGCCGTGAAATTTTCATGCGAACTTTCCCGTAACGAGCTTAATTTCATTGACGGCATTCACCTCGAAGGTACTGTGATGTAATCGTATTTCCGCTTCGATCTAATTACGAAAATGAGTTATGCATCTCGGCCTCCTCGCTGTATTTTCCTCGGCGACGAACTGGATTTCTAGTCGTTGCAAACCACCGACGTAATCAACTCCGCGATCTCATTAAAAATCGACACTGATTCCAAATTTTATAAATACACTCTTGATGGACGTTTTCGTTCTCCAAATACTGTTCCTTTCAAATGTACATGTTTCTCTTTACTGTAGAGCACTTGCTTCGAAAGAAGAGCACTTGAACACTATTTTCAGGCGACTGTCTGTCTTAATTGTACGGAAAATTGTTATTGAAAAAAGGATCGCGGCACTTGACGTTTTAAACGGATGCGGAAGGTTGACGAGGGCGGCTAATGGAATCAATGCTCCTAACGTATCCTGGCTAACAAGGATGCGCCGGCGTCTACATCCGGTTGGCAGGTATCCGCGGAAGTGACGCTGTCGCCTAATTAATAAAATAAATTATCCTAGCGGGTGCATCGACCCCGGGTGCGTCGGGTTGCATCAAACCGTTTGACTGACGGTGCCACCGCCGTCGGCTAATTGTCAAATTACAAAGATCGAGAATATCTAATGGACAGGGGGGACAGGACTCGGGCTCGGCAGGATTTTGAACGCGTGCCCCCTCTTTCGCGCCGGAAGATTCCCAGAGCGCAGAAGCGGGATCCCACCACCGGCCGCCAGGACAGCAACCCCTACCCCGTTTTGCACCTGCAACCCTTCCGTCGGCTCCGAAGTTACGTCATTCGACTCCGGGACTCCGGCGGTCCTGGTCCAACGCTTCCGCTTCCGGTTCTTCCCGGACACGAGGCCCACGCTCTGCTCAGCTGGACTTTGGTAAAGTCATCACGCTTCCTCTGACTCTGCTATCTGCCTGTTTCGTACCAAGTCCTGCTTGCCCCTTGTACTCATCCTTTGATTGTAGTGCAATTTTGTTTGCTTGCTATGTGAATTCATGTGCTTTGGTGGATTTATTATAATAGTTGGGATAGAAGTTCAATCTGGAACACAGCATCTTTGAATATCTATAAATCCTCTCAATATTTGATCTAATAGAGATTGTGATACTAGCCTTGAAGAGATTTAATAGTTTTTAAACCCAACATCTTTGAATATCCATAGAATCTCTCAATATTTGTTCCATTAGAGATTGTGATACAAGCCTTGAAGAGATTTAATAGTTTTTGAACCCAACATCTTTGAATATCTATAGATTCTCTCAATATTCTGGTAGAGATTGTNCTGCCTGTTTCGTACCAAGTCCTGCTTGCCCCTTGTACTCATCCTTTGATCGTAGTGCAATTTTGTTTGCTTGCTATGTGAATTCATGTGCTTTGGTGGATTTGTTATAATAGTTGGGATAGAAGTTCAATCTGGAACACAGCATCTTTGAATATCCATAGATTCTCTCAATATTTGTTCTAATAGAGATTGTGATACTAGCCTTGAAGAGATTTAATAGTTTTTAAACCCAACATCTTTGAATATCCATAGATCCTCTCAATATTTGTTCTAATAGAGATTGTGATACAAGCTGTGAAGAGATTTAATAGTTTTTGAACCCAACATCTTTGAATATCTATAGATTCTCTCAATACTTTGGTAGAGATTGTGATACAAACTTTGAAGAGACTTAATAGTTCCTGAACGCAGCATCTTTGAAGATCCATAGATTCTCTTTGATGATAGAAATCGTGATACAAGCTTTGAAGAGATTTGACAGTTCTTGAATATCCACAGCATCTCTTCGTATTCCTTATAACAGAGATCGTGATAGAAGCTTTGAAGAGATTTAATAGAATTGCTTGAATACAGCATCATTGAATTTCCTTTTCAATTCAATCAACTTTAAACTTTATTAAATACTAAAACGTGTCTGTCGCTGCTACCGTACAAATAGCCAATTCGATATCGGAACCCGCGTAATAAAATTATGATAGCCCATTCGTCTCAATCACGTTCCGAAGAAGATTGACGAGCTCCAGGTATTTCCTACTTCCCGCGTATGGAGTCCCCATTAAAATAGACTATCCCCTTTCATTCTCGCACCGGCAATGTTTCAACGCTTGTACAAATTATTGTGTTTCTCTTTCAGCGACGCGGAACGAAGAAAGGGTCGCACCGGACGTTCATCGTAAACGCTCTTTATGCTTTTGATTGTTGCTCAGAAAGCCTTGATCACGATACTGGCTTTCGGGCAATAATCATAATCACGAAAGGGCAGAGCCTCGACCGTTCCTCGCGCCGATGGCACCTGTTAATTCAAGGGACCAGAGCTTCCGCGCTTCCGTCCACGCGTCAAATAATTATAGTATAACAGTATCAATTGTAACACGGCGCAGTGTCAACGTTTGTCAACCATTGTAGAAACGTCGTTCCGTCTCTATTGTCAATGCCTTCGTCGATAAGAAACATGTATTAGTCTCTTGAATTTGTCAGAGGTATAATAGAGGAGCAGCGTTACTTTCATTTGACGAGTTTTCGTTTTAAAAACCCTTCGCAGCGTCAATTAAAATGCGGGGGTTCTCACAAAAGGAACCGACTCGAGGCATTTAACGTTTTCAAAACAAATTGATGCCACTGCCGGCTGCGTTCGAATAAAAATAACTAAAAGAAAAGAGTACCGGCTTTCACGATGCTGCACTTTATTCAATTCCATCCGCGATACTCGACTCCCATCCTTTCTCCCTCATCCCGTCCGGATGAAATTATTCCTTTGAAATTATAATTGCACACTCGACTTCTCGAATTGCCGACTAATTGTTGCTTCAACGATCGATTGACCGTTCCTTACGCTTTAATAATCGCGTATCCCATCAATAAATATAATCGCCGATAATAAACCATTGTTTTTATCTCGAGAGACCGATCAAACCTTGTTTTTATAAGAGAGTGTTTGACTCGTGTCCACTGAAATCTTCATACAAAATATTTGCTACAGATTCAATTCGCGTTGTTTCACTCCCCCACGTTTCCTACGCCGTATCGGATATCGGATTTTAGTTGGAATCCGTGAAATCTACACTCGAAAACAAGTAACTGAGAGGATTTATAAATATTCCTGCCTATCGAATTTCATATCAGTAAACCTCCGAGCGAATCGTTCGTAAAATCGCGTTTATATCCTTACTTCTATTTTCGACGGGCGTACGTCTCCCGTCAGGAATCGACGAATTCTCTAAATTGTCTAAATACGTTTCCTATATCTCCGGGCGGCTATTCAAATATAAGCCCGTCGATATCGTTTATCAGATTTAGCGGCGAGCAAAGCGGATACGATCGACACGCGAGCATCGCGCGCCGCCCGATAGGATTCATAAAAGATTCAACGTTAATTACCGAAGATGGCTCGCGGCTGGAAATCCGGTTTTTATATATTTATCTATGAGCGGCACGCGATATATTTTTAAGCCGAAGAAGTTTTTCCGCCGTCTCGTCAGCCACCTTTCGTTTCCGTCCGGCGCGATACGAACAGAAGCCGTGACGTCTCGGGCCGGCCCAGGCCAGTCGATGGTAACAGGTTGCGACGGGCTGGCCGTTTCTCAAAAACTGCCAAAAACTCGAGGCAACGAGGGTCCGACAGGTGAAGGAACGTGGACAATGAGAAATTCCCGTTGCCGGAGACGGGTCGGGGTCTCGATGCATTATTTAAATTTTAAAAGCGTTTCGGAGTGTTGGCTTAATTCGCCGTCTAGTTAGCCATCCCCCTGGCCCGTCGTGCGTGGACGACAAACACCCATCGAACTCCCGTATAAACCGACCCTCCGCGCCCCTCACCCTCTCGCCCCACGTGTGACCGAACTTCATAGGGACGATTTTACGACATCGCGACTCCGTCAAAAATAATCTAATATCTGGTTTTCATTCGGTATACGAATCCTGAATTATATTCCAAGTGTCGATTACCGAGATGAACGATGCAAATTTAATGACGACTGGTTTTAGGATCGAAGTTGGAAATGATTAATGCCATGGGAATTTATTAATTACAAGAGTTCCTTCGATGAAAACGAATGATCGCG
>SMSR01008857.1:26205-70593 GCA_019453355.1 Ceratina japonica | reverse complement strand
GAGCATCGCGCGCCGCCCGATAGGATTCATAAAAGATTCAACGTTAATTACCGAAGATGGCTCGCGGCTGGAAATCCGGTTTTTATATATTTATCTATGAGCGGCACGCGATATATTTTTAAGCCGAAGAAGTTTTTCCGCCGTCTCGTCAGCCACCTTTCGTTTCCGTCCGGCGCGATACGAACAGAAGCCGTGACGTCTCGGGCCGGCCCAGGCCAGTCGATGGTAACAGGTTGCGACGGGCTGGCCGTTTCTCAAAAACTGCCAAAAACTCGAGGCAACGAGGGTCCGACAGGTGAAGGAACGTGGACAATGAGAAATTCCCGTTGCCGGAGACGGGTCGGGGTCTCGATGCATTATTTAAATTTTAAAAGCGTTTCGGAGTGTTGGCTTAATTCGCCGTCTAGTTAGCCATCCCCCTGGCCCGTCGTGCGTGGACGACAAACACCCATCGAACTCCCGTATAAACCGACCCTCCGCGCCCCTCACCCTCTCGCCCCACGTGTTACCGAACTTCATAGGGACGATTTTACGACATCGCGATTCCGTCAAAAATAATCTAATATCTGGTTTTCATTCGGTATACGAATCCCGAATTATATTCCAAGCGTCGATTACCGAGATGAACGATGCAAATTTAATGACGACTGGTTTTAGGATCGAAGTTGGAAATGATTAATGCCATGGGAATTTATTAATTACAAGAGTTCCTTCGATGAAAACGAATGATCGCGAGGAATTTCGAATTATACTTAAATATCGACTATCTTAAATGGACATAGATAAAAAACTGATAACAATGGTCGCACTTCTACAAAACTACTTTCTCTCTCTCTCGGCGATCCTGATGATCGCGGAACCCGTGGAAGCATAATCCCTTGATAATACTCTGAGTGACACATGCAGAAACACAAAGCCTCCCATCAGGGTATATCGAATCCTGAATCTCTGCGACTCGACCCAAATTTGCATATCACTTTCTCAAATATTAATCTCGCGCTTCTATAAAAAATATATATCAATCTTAATAAATGTACGAGCGCGCTAGTCCATTAATAAAAGACTATTTTAAAGTAATTTTAGTCCCGATCAATATTCGAGCGGGACGTTAAAAGAGACCCGCGAAAATTTCTGCGATAACGATCGCGATCGTTGGAAACATATTTTCCGCGGGGCGTGAACGTGTAGGAGAGCAGCGAGAAACCCGATGGCAGTCCATATTTATATAGTCAAACAGGTTGACAGATCGACGTTCGGTCGCGCCTCGTTCGCCTTGCGCCGATGAATATTTCAGTCGCTCCTGGCTTCAGCTGTCAGTCCGCGGGACAGGATGCGCGAGAAAGAGAGTAAAGGGGTGGAAGAGCAGTCGTGGGGGAGCAGGGTGGAGGAGGTTCGGTTCTATGTATAGAGAGACGTATGGCCCGGCGAACTTTCGACCTGAAATGACCCGGGCTCGGATGCAGACGCCTCCGCGGGTTTCCACCTTTCGCGATAGATACCCCAACACCCCCTCCTATTTATACCCCGCGATCGCCTAATGATCGCCGTCTTAATTCGGTCCACCAGACGACCGTCCCCGATAACACCGTTTCAATACTTATCTAAACCCCCGTTCTTTAATATTTTACGACTTCATTAAACACTTTATACACCCTTGTTTAGAACTAACCATTCCATTGACACGCGATCAATTATCAGATGCGTTTATACCCGACAAGATAAATGAAATCAGGGGGGTGTTCACGCTCGGAACAAATGGTTCTGATATGCTCGTTCGACGAGGCAATACCGGTTTATTAAACGAGCGAGAAGAATGAAAAATCGCTCTGTAATTAACCGTGGCTACAACTATGCGATTAGGTGAGAACCCCACCGATCTCCTATCGAGATATCATTTTGTAACTTCCTTCTTTACAAATTGAAACTGATTCCACGCCGGCTGATGCACTTGGCAAACGTGATCTTACACTTCGTGCGAAGGAGCAATTCGTCATATTCGATATACCGCGTCGACAGGACCGCGCGTGAAGTGATTTCGCGAGCTATTCATATACTGGGAAATTAAATCGTTGGATAACTGTGAATGTCAACTCACGTCGACCTACCCTGAATATTCATGAGAAGGGATCGTTATAAACCGAACGAGCGGGTTTACCGAGTGCTTTTCTATAGTACTCCTCCGTGAGAGAAAACCGGACGATTATTTAACTATTCAATATCGCGGTTAACCTTTTATTTTTACTTAATCGAACGATACGGAATACTTTATTTTTCCTATTCGTCGATAACGAGCTAATCTTAAGCGTTCGAATGATCTGTCAATTAAGTTCAATTTACGCACCGTTCACGGCCGTATTCGAAATCCGGTTAAGAAAAAGATTTAACGAAATCTTCTGTATCCTCTGTAGAGACGATACGACGCTGATAAAACGTACAGGTTCCTACGCGCGGCTGTATTCTGCACGGGAGTTTATAACTCTCGTTTATTATTACCNAAAACGTACAGGTTCCTACACGCGGCTGTATTCTGCACGGGAGTTTATAACTCCGTTTATTATTACCGAAAATAATAAACCACGTTTCGCGAAACGGCGACTGTCCGCAGCACAGTTTCACGCGGTGCGTTTGATAGAAATTTGTTGTTGCAATTCGCGAGCGATAGAAATTTTGCAAACTGTTGGACAAAATTGACATTTTCTATCAGGAGTGCAGCAGATTCGAAGAGCTGCTAGATTTTTGCAGAAAAACGCAGTCTACGCGGGCGCGCAATTTTTTGCTACTTTCACTCCGCGCGGACTTCCGCGTTCTCAATGTTTCTTTTAATATATTTTTAAACAATTCCACGTTCTATTGTCGTTTTATCTTACGCAAATCTTTATTTCAATTTGGGACAAAAATTTGTCGAACCGGAGCAATGAGAGAAATGATGCTCGATCATAATTTAGCCGATGCCTCGGACTTGTGGATAATTAATTAATTTATATTGGGACACGCGATGCCGCGATAGTTCGATGTATAGTTCACGTCTGTACTCACGTGTCCATACGTAGTAAATAATTTACGCATGCAAGAGCGAAAAGATCGACATGAGTGCCTGGGGATTATCCGACTTACAACAACTGTACGCAGAAACGTTAAAATATGATAACGTCTTTTTGATTTCGACGACTGTAGTCACAGGTAGATATTTAGGCAGGCTTTGATCGATGAGAAATAGAAACACGTGCTTGTGTTTCATGTAACCTCTAATACGGAAATCCCTTAGGTTTTGAATGGCAAGCGGTAGACGAATGCAGAGAAAAAATAGATAAACCTAGCAGGATCGTTAAGGAACGCGGGAAGATTTCCTTTAATATACCCTGGAACCAATTCGATCGAGTACTATTTTTTATTCTCTTCCGAAATGCGTGTAATCGATGTTTAAATGCATATAAAATAGTTCTGTTATGATTTTAGGTGAAAAACATGAGATCGATAGATAATATATTTATTGTAGCGGACGTTAGACAGTTCGAATTCACTGAAACTAGTAAAAAAGATGATTTACAGATGTTTAAAGATGCTGTGGACAGCATGAAATTGGAAAAGTTTTTGAACGCCTGGAAAGAGAGTACTGGTTTCCAGGGAAAGTTGTTTCCCACTGCTGAGGAATATGAAGCTGCACAGAAAGATCACAAACTCTCCAACACGAATGTTGCGACCACTACAGAGACTAAGGGTAGAAAAAGAGGTCAAGACCCATCTGATAGTCGGGAAGATGAAATTTTGAGATACAGGGTGACATGCGAGAGAACTGGCGAGCATACATTTGAATCATCTGATGTTGCCAGAGTTATTGGGGGAGAGTTACAAGATAAACACTTGTGGCTCGTAGATTTGACTGGCTATCACTTAGAAGTAGTTTGCAAAGTGACTGATGGTAAGTAAAATAAAATTCATATACATAGTTATTTGAATATAGATCATGTGTGTTGTAAATAGATGAAATGGTGACACACTTACGTGTGACGCACGAGTCTAAGCATCGTAGAAATATAACAAACTTTGGACCAACTACGCTCAGGGCTACTGTATGCTATAATCTGTTAAGATTGGCTGAACCTAAACCGGGAGATATAATAATTGATCCGATGTGCGGCGGTGGTTCAATTCCAATCGAAGTAATCAAATCTTTATTTCAATATTCTAATTTATATGTACTCTACTGAAACCTATAAATTTTAGGCAACTCTAGTCTATTCTCAAACCTATGTCATCAGTGGGGACAATCATCCGAAAGCTGTACTTAGAGCAAAATCAAATATTGATGCTTCGTCCCCTAAATCTAAAATTGACTTGTTACACTGGAGTGTATCACAGTTACCATTTAAGGATTCGTACATCGATATCGTCGTTACTGACATGGTAATTAAATATCTCAGTGTACTATTATAAAATATGATTATTGTATTTAATTTCATCTGTTTTTCCAGCCATTTGGAAAAAGAAGTGGCCGAATGATAGACAATAGAGTACTATACAAACAATTTTTGTTAAAATTAGGCAGAGTCCTGAGACCTGCAATAGGACGAGCAGTTCTACTGACTTACGATAGATGCAGCTTTAGCATGGTACGTTATCAAACTCATTAATATGTTGCAGAATATTCAATAGCCTTTTTTACAGGCTTTGCAATCGGCTGGAGATTTGTTTCGCGTAACAAAAACTTTGGGTGTCAATATAGGCGGTCTCCAAGCAGTAGTCTATGTTTTAAAAAGAACAGACACTCTTTACGATCAGTTTCAGCCTAAGCAGTGCAGCATACAAAAAAAGAGAGAATCTTAAATATTACATTTCAGTATTCTTATTATACGTTCCAAACACCTCATAAAGACTTTCTATATTTCTATGAAAACACATGTTTATTTCAATAACAACTTATAAGAAGAATTTCCTTCTACTAGTTTCCATATCGTGTCTCTTTCCTTGTATAATCCATTCATATTCCCCATGTTTGCTATCGAACGTCCCTTGTTGTAATGATTTCAGTTTTAAAGTGAATCTAGGTCCCAGTTCCCTTAATCTAGGCTTCCCCCTTTCGAGGTCGAATTGGTACCTGAAACATTCTTTCTTGTTATCTCGATATCTTGATTATTGTTACATCGAAGTGCATACCTATGATGTCGGAAGAATATGTAGTCTCTTTGATTATGGAACGTTACAACCCTCCTGCCTTTGAACTCGGGTTGGTAATGAAACAATGCACCTAACATCCTACCAATAGTGCAACCCAACCGAGTGGTAAAATTGTTTAAAATAACTTCGGGTCTATGAGTACTAATTTCCTTATGACTACGTTTTAGTTCTGTAGTTATCTTAACATTGCTGAGCTTAAAGTACGCCGTCGGCCCCTCGGGTAAATGAATGACCAGCAGACCATTCGGTTTACATTGATCTTCATTAACAACAACGATATCTGTGAAGTTTCTTGCAATGGCACTCTTTACCATCTTTTTCACCCCAGAACGGTTTCTGTATAACGAGAGAGAATTCGGAATTATCCTCGTCAGCTCTCTGCCAAAAATTCTAGTCTTTCTGTTTGGATTGTCGCTATACGTGATCAGAACTTTCGGTTCGTAAGAATTCTTGTAATAAGAAGAAAATTCGTCGTGTTCGAAATCAAATTTTAACTCCGCGTTTTGTTCGTCATCGAGATTCCCGGTGACAGTCGTTTCATCTTTTTCTCTCAAGCTTTCGATTGTGTGAGGAACCTGTTTCGGACCTCCTTCCTGGATTCTTTTTTTCCTCGCTTCTTTCTTGGCCTTTGACTTTTCCTTCCTTAATTTCTGATATTTCTGGAGACGAACTGCCTTGCATTTAATGTGATTAATGTTGTTATTAGATGGCAAAATAACCTCTGGTTTCTTTTCTTCCGATGTACTCGGCTCATTTTCGTCTGTTCGATTTTCCCGAGCGCGGCTCAAAGGATTTATTCTTAAACTTTTCACTTTCATTTTGTTTTATCTTGTTCTAACTTAATTTCGATATAAAATTATTACTGTACAACTGTATCACCATGCGTAAACTTTACACGTGAATCTTCGAGGTCAGGTCTGGTTGGGTCTGGTCAGGTCGGGTTATGCTAGGTTCGATGGAGCTGAATGGCGCCAACTTTTGATCGCACAAATGATTCTCGTAAGTACTTACTCTACTCAAATAAATCGTGATGTTTCTGTACACGTATTTTTTTTTATGTTTCGCATTATTTTTACAAACAGAACGATTTACGTATGTACATCTAATACCCGACAAATCGATTGTACAACTTATTTAAATAGAATTAGAAAAATGTTAACATCTAGACAGACGTAGGAATTATTATTTACATATGTAATGAAACAATTTAGGAATGGACTCTTCCCTCGGTTTTTATATAAAAAATTTTTAGTTAGAAAAATTTCACAGTTACCCATAGTATAAAAAATACAACCACAGAGAACAGCATTAAATACAATATGTAATAAGCATGACTTCCTTTGGATAAGCGTAGTACACGTGCCACTGAATTTGTCAGGGACCCACTCGTCCTTTCAAAATCTTCATCCTACAGTACAAATAGATTTTCCCTTTAATTTTTACTCTACAGATTTTTCTCATAAGTGATTTACCATCCCATGAAGTATCTTCTCCTGGTATTGCACTTCATTTCCAATATCAATGGACAGTGACTTTAGAGCATGAATCTTATCTTGCAAATGATCTGTCATTCTTTCATTCTCGTCTTCCATCGCATCCTGACTAGTACTAGGTACTGGTTCGTAGCCATAATCTATCAAAGGTCAATCCAGTTAAAATAATTACATGTACCTCATAGGAGATTTTCACTGTTTCACCTACTTGCATGAGATCTTCGCATTTTATTCGCAATCTTGCCGGTTAATTAATAAACGATTTCAAGGAAAAAATATTTTCTTGGAGTTGCACGAGTGTCACAGAATATCAATAAAGTCGATTACAAATTACAATACGATTAAAGCCACAATTTCACCACAAATTTCATCCGCATAATAAATATTGTTGACATATGATATTTTATAAACAAGCTTCTTATTTAATCCAGAGATTGCAATACTTCAAGTGGTGTTACAATTTATATTTTATGTACGAAATCTGTATTATAATGAAACTGTTGTCATATGTGTAAATTCTATGAAACCAACTGTCAATTAACTGACTTCCACGAGTATCTTCTCNGTGTAAATTCTATGAAACCAACTGTCAGTTAACTGACTTCCACGAGTATCCTCTGATCACTGCATAAGTAGCATAAATATATCAACGTCACGCTGATGTGTAATAATCAGGGATACCATACCAACGAACCTAGCACCGACAGAGATAAACGATTAGCATAATCGAGAGAGTTGGGAGATAAGATCTTGTTTTCTGCGATTCTGGCGGGAATCAGGTCTCAAGATTTCGCAGTTTTAAGATAATTTATTCGTTATTGAGAAATATATGACCCCTGTTGCCTATGACCTGTCATCGCTATATACTGTCACAAACTGTAGTCTACTATACAACCGTACTGATCGTACAGTCTGTGATATACGTTTGTCTCATATTAAAGCTAACCATAAGTATGTTGTATGTAAGTAGAATAGTAAAACACATGTAATTATGTAATTGCATTTAAAGCTCGTGAACGAAACTGGGAAACTATCGATTCGACACGCTTTCACCTCTACGTGCGATAATGTAGATTTTCAGGAAGAGCTTCGAGTTCGATCGTCAGAACTTTTTGCATTAGACGGTGCGTAATTTATTCTTCGCCTTATTTTCAATTAATATGATGTCTCGCGTGCGTGTATATCGTTCGTCAAGAAATTTCGCGGGTGTCAAAGTTTCTGGGTAATATTTCCCAAGATTCTTTGGTACTGAATCGCGAGGCTGCGCGAACAACCGAAGCTTCGGCTTCTCGTACGAGGAAGGAAGATAAAGAAAAATAGAGAGAAACAGAAAAGGCATTCGAATTTTACTCGATACCACGTTATTTCGTCGTTATTCGTGACATAAAAATACGTGTAGATCGTTTGTTATGTATTTATTGCCACCAGTTCGTGTAACTGCGTGTACGTAGCTAACGAATGGCGCATTACCCCTGTCACGATCACCGATCTCCTCGTTGGAATCATTTTCACGATCGTAAGATGTGAACACCGACGATTAGCGCCGGTTTCAGAGACTGTCCTCGTCAAAATTCCGATTGACAAACGTTGTACGATGTTCCGTGCGAGAAAACTTCCGTTTGCTACAATTCCGATGTTTGTCTACGACACGTAAATGTATCTAATCTGAAAAAGTTCCGAGGCGCACGCCGAAATCCGGTGTAAATAACTTGGCCAAACAGAGTCGAAGCGAAATCGTCGAAACGTCGCAAACGAATTGCTGATAATCCCTGTTTTAAGACAGATGCTTACCAGCGGACAAGAATCTAAGACTCAAAATAATGACGTGGATCATCGGCGATCATCGCGAAACGTTCTTTGTTCGCAGCTCTGGATTTATAGAGAAATATGTCGGAGCAAGATACAGAACTGCCGGATCGTTTCGTGACTCAGGATGTCGAAATCATGCCGAACGAGACCCAAGTGAGAACCCCTCGAAAAGACTCTCGGCCCTCTCCTCGTTTTGTTCTACTCTACTCCATCATTTATTTTACAGACCAGTCGTACAGATATATTGGAGTGCCTGTCAGTCTTCAGTTTCAATGAAAATAACAGCGAGAATGGCGACAGAGAGGAACTAACGTTGAATGAACAACTGTTGGCTGGTGGCACGACTCTGACGGCTATAACATTGCCAGATGGGACGCAGGCATTTGTTGCTAATAACTTTAACGATGCTGGTTAGAAGCAATTTTAGAAGAACTGGGATTATGAAATTGGTACAATTATTCAATACGTTTTAGATGATTTAAAGAGGCAAGGAACTGTAGAATTAGAGAATGGAGATACGATATTCGTGAGGGATGTAGCAGACTTTGCAGAAGGGAAACCACTGCATTTGGAACTAGAGGGAGGAATGCTGGTACAAACTCGTGGTACCACTGTGGAAAATGTTGAATTTATTGATGGTGATGCTTACATGGTAGCTGGTCACTTCGACGTTAGCAAGGATTTGTGGGAGATGGAAAATGGTAAACTGAAGAAGAAGGACTCTGCAATTTTATTAAATAAACTCTCTACATCGAGAATCAGGCATCCCTGTCCAAGAGAAGGCTGTTCAAAGGTTTACAGCACGCCTCATCATCTGAAGGTAATACTTGATCGTAATTAGATATGATTCTTGCTGATAAAGCGAAATAATTAATTGTCTTTTAAATAGGTTCACGAGCGATCTCACACAGGCCAACGGCCATACAGATGCACACATCCTAAATGTAAAAAGAGCTTCTCGACGGGATATAGTCTGAAAGCGCACCTGCGTACGCATACGGGAGAGAAACCGTACAAATGCCCAAATGAAACGTGTGACAAAGGTTTCAAAACATCCGGAGATTTACTGAAACACGTCCGAACGCATACGGGGGAACGTCCCTTCGTATGTCCGTTCGATGGCTGCGGTCGTTCCTTCACTACGAGTAACATCAGAAAGGTAGGAACTGTTCAGGATTCCATTGATTGCAATTAAAATAAATTTCATATCATGCAGGTTCACGTTAGAACGCACACTGGCGAACGTCCGTACAAATGCATGCAACCTAAGTGCGGCAAAGCTTTTGCGAGCGCGACGAATTACAAGAATCACATACGAATACATTCAGGGGAGAAACCTTACGTCTGTTCCATCGAGAATTGCGGAAGAAGATTCACGGAGTATTCTAGTCTTTACAAGCATCATCTTGTTAGTAATTTTATATTATTGTTAATAATTTGTTATTCTACATCGTATACTTGAATATCAGTTTCTCTTTTTTCAGGTTCACACGCAACAACGTCCGTTCGAATGCAAAGTTTGCTCGAGGAGATACAGACAAAGCAGTACTCTTGTAATGCACAAAAGAACTGCTCACGCGTTGGTCGACAACGATGACGACAACGTCGATGTTCTGTGCCAAGAGCCTATTCAAGAGTCGTCTAGTCGATCTAAAGACAGGCGGAAAACGAGTATTATGCGCGACAATGCTAGTCCTTCATTAAAGATTATGGAAAAAGACGGCCAGATTCAGATTTCGAAAGCGATCGACGATTTGAACGATAACGAAACNCGCAGGCATTTGTTGCTAATAACTTTAACGATGCTGGTTAGAAGCAATTTCAATATGTAATGCATGCAGGAAGAAGAGTTTAGAAACAACTNCACAGATTTTACTGGTCGGTGATCCTTCCCAAATAGCTGCGTTACAGGTTCGTTGTCATTCGTTACAAATAATTATATGCTTGGCTATGATTTTTATGTTTCACTGGGTTTACAGAAAATTGAGTTGAACGGGGAATTCGACGAGCCTGAAATCGACGCTTCGTTCGAGGGACTAAATATAAAGATCGAAGACATAGGACTTGGTTGGAACTGATGTCTCTTAATCGTGCGATCGTTCAAGTATACTATAGGCCTATAAGATACTGAAAAGCGTCTCTCAGTTACTCGTTACTTAGAACAGGAATGTATCATCGCCAGAATATAAATAAACTAGATTGAGATTTTTTAATTGAAGTTCCTTCATATTCCCCCCACCTTTCCTGATCTCGTCTTTTCATGTATTTGCTAAAATATCTCAGGGTAAAGCTCGTCAAAGTAAAAGGAAAGACAAACGGAAATAATTTGCCAGATGACCGCGAAGGAGATCATCGATTGTCATTAGCACGAGTTTACTAACCAAATAACTTTATTAACATGTCCAGGGGTACGAGGCTCGCATTTTTCGAACGCTTCCAGTTACGCGCGAACGTCGATTCGGATTTTACTTATCCGCGCAACGTGTATCTCCTGTTAATCTGTCGCGCGTCTTATCCATCTCATTTATTTAACTGCTCTTTTCTCGCATCTGTGCTTATCGTATTTTTTCTTCGCGGCTATTCTCGAACGGAACGAGTTTAGTTTTCGAAACAATCACGATAAGATAAAATGATATTTTTTTAAAGTGACATTTCGAGAATTCAATTCTCTTTTCGCGTAAACTTGTTGACCTTGGAACTTAGCATTCTTAAAGCATACGTTTAGAGCAAGGGACGTTTAAAATCAGTACAGAAAGTAGATCCGGTCATAACGTGTCTGGTCATCGGTCTGACCGCTTCTCGTCCCTTCCTCCCACTGATAGAGAGACCGATTTTCGGGCACATGTGTGTACCCTATTACGCGCAGTCGGACGACTCGCGTTGCACGAGGATCCTCGTCCGTGTGTACTTGCAATTAGATGAAGAGTAATTTTAACATCGTGATTCGTTCGCGTTTATCCTCGGCCAGCAGTGGGACATTTTTACTTTGACCGAATACAATTTAAATCAAAGTTCCGGCCGCTATCTATGAATCAGTGGTTTTACACGCGTGGACGGACGTGCGATGCATAAGCGAACACTTGCTCCAGATCAAACGTGATACATTTCACGCGATGAAGAAATAGAACATTTTTTCTTTTCACATATTTTCGGAGGAGACTTCGACAAATAAAGTCATTAAAGGATTGCGATCTATTCGAGTTTGCATTTCAAAGACGTGAAGAACGCAAGAAAATGCCGTCTATAATGAGAATGGAAATGGAAACGGAAATTGCAAGAGTTAATTAGAGATGCAAACGACGAGGGATAAACGAAGACTTAACGTAGGAGTTATCAGTATTAAAACGCGTATGGGCGAATTGTGCTCCATGTCCATTAAAAGGTTCGTACATAAACAGATTTCCATGAAACCGAGAGATAATCTATCTTATTTTCTTGCAACCGCAATCAGAGCGTTATCAAACGTAACTACAATATTTTATTCCCGCAATGGCTTATTATCGTAAGTATTTTTTGTCTTCGTTGCTACTGCCGACGGATTAATCCACGTTTAGTCGGTGGTATCTGGCTTTAATGCCGTGAACGCTGTGTAAAGAAGATAAGCCATTGTTGTACTACCGATCTATGTAATCGTTAAAATAATATAAAATGAATACCAGATTAACGTTTAACACCTTCTATAAATTTTTCCTCGACTTCGTCTATCTACCGCTGAGGGATTACTAAAGAGGTTTATAGAACTTCGCGCGAAAAATTATNTGAGGGATTACTAAAGAGGCTTATAGAACTTCGCGCGAAAAATTCGCCAATTTTTTATTATTGTTAGCGAGATAAGAAATAGAAAGCGAATCTTTCGTCGGTGCTGAACAGTTGTCAAATACAAGAAAGGTTCTATGCAAATTTCTTCTATTTTCACTGAAAAGAGCGATCGCCGACTGCGTCTCGAACCCCACTGGACCCCGTTCGCGGTCCCAGTGGATTACACGGGCATTGCCACTCTTTAGTAGTATCTCCTCGGTGATCTGTCCCATTAATTCTTCTGTCGACGCGGTAATAAATATTAGACGTAAAAATGAGGAACTGCGTTACCGAGGCGCAAACAAGCTTCTCTCGTAAATCAACCGATCCTGTCCTCCTTTCAATCAAACGGAATATATTGCATTTTGAAAAATACACCGATGCAAGTTACGTAAACCGTCGAAGGGAACGTTTAACGTACTGCGTGGTGCCGGAATAATAACTGTAACCGCTGCTTCCCTAACGAGTCCGAGCATAAAAACGAGACGGTCAGTATCTCCTACATTCAACGAGGTACTCATTGTCAATTTAATCACTATTACGCGTGCGACAAAGGTTACTTCGAATTCTTTTTGTTTCATTGAAACAACCCGCGTCTTTCTCGCGCGCCGCTCAGAATTGAAATCAGTCTCTCCTTTGTCGTGCGAATCCTCCTTGGACAACGATCTGAATAAACGATTTATCATACCACAAGTGCTCTATATCTCGCTCGTTACGGTCTTTAAGTAGCCGTGCAATTAGTCCTAATGTACGGTGCCAAGCATACGTGCGAGGAAGCCAGTGATCACTTCGCAGATCGTTCTTAGAAATAATAAAAGATCTTACGGGATCTCGTTTTTACGACGTAAGAAAGGTATCGATCGTTTCGCATTGCAGTTTCTCGTTGCAAAAATCTAGATCGTATGGGATTTTTTCAGATCGTACGCGGCGATCTCTATCTCGGAGGACTGAAGAAATAATCGCATTATCGGAAAGATGCTTAGTTGTTGGTACTTAAAAACGATATCTGATGGAAACCGTCATCGAGAGAGAAGAAGGTGATCGCGAAATCAGAGTCTGAAGAGATATCACGTGCCGATATACACACGGTAGTCCGGGTTGACCGTTTATAATCCGGCTGCTTCTGGTGCCGTGATAGTACGATTCGCATTGATCCCCTGCAACGATCGCAGATATTTTTCCCGATGAGACTGAAAGAGGATTCGCACATTCGTTGTTGTTACGCGGCGGACCTTTGTAGCCGTTCTTGACACAGTTTTCTCACGGTGTACTATCGGCACTAAGAATGTCGAAGAAGCAGTGGCTGGTCCTGCTGATGCTGTTTCTGACATACTTATTGCTAGGTGCATCGATCTTCTACCATATCGAGAGCCGGTTGGAAGTTAAGCGCGTCGAAGAAGCCAGGAAAGAGCGCATCGAGATCAACGGTGAGCATTAGTCGATTTTTCTTATAAAAATAGAAATGTAATGAATCGGACAACGGCACTCGGCTGTTAGCACCGTTACGAGATCGATCGAGTGACCGTGAAATCATTGAATCCAGCCACTCCTCTCCGGTAATTACTTATTCGGCAAAATTAACGATCCCGAAAGAACGACTTCCTACCACTGCTAATCTGCTGCTCAATTCCACTGCTAATCCCAAATCCTGAACGACGATAACAATTCCTCGACTGTATTAACACTGCTTCGATCGTCCGGATGTATAAATCCTCGAATAAAATCATCAATTACGTTTCGTACGAAACGGAATGATAAGATAGCACCCGGTAGTACACGCGTCATAGATATATTCGAAAATGAAAGGAGATCGTTTTATTCAATTGATTATCATCCTCTTGACTTTATTAGGATTCTTTAAGTGTAATCACGCGAATCGTATCGATGCGAAATCGTCCGATAAAGTTTTCTTCGAATTGCAGAAATGCTCCACGAACACTATGTGCCTAACGAAAATCGCGGGTTCGACGAGATCCTTAACAAATTGGGCGAGTACTGTGGAAAATCGGTTCGCAATTATAGCGAAGGCGAGCAAGACACTTTAAATTGGGACTTTTATAACAGCTTCTATTTCGCTTACACCGTGGTCAGTACGATAGGTATGTAACAACAACAAGAATTGCGGATTTTATGGAGAAATTGAATGCCGAGTACAATTTTCACGTGATAAAAGAATTTTTTAAGCTGATACCACGAATTCGCATAAAAGACCGCAGTGATATTGAATGAATGAAAATGATCTAACGATACAAATAATGCAGGATACGGAAACTTGGCCCCGACGAATATGCTAAGTCGGATCCTGATGATATTCTACGGTCTGATAGGAATACCCATGAACGGAATATTACTTACGCAATTAGGAGAATTTTTCGGGAGCGTATTCGTCCAAGCCCATCAGAAGTATAAATCTTACAAACGCAATCGTAACGATTATTACCCAAGGAAATTCGTGACGTTCGAAAAGGGAAAATTTGGACTAATCGCGCAGATATTCATACATTTGTTACCGGGATTCGTCATGTTCATTTTCTTCCCTGCGTTCCTGTTCTCTTATTACGAAGAGTGGACTTACGACGAGGCGGTTTACTATGCCTTCGTCACGCTGACCACTATTGGTTTTGGGGATTACGTGGCAGGTCAGGCAGAAGTTTAACAGAATTCTTTGGAAAAAGAAAAGGCACGGTGTATTAAATGTTGACGTTCGACAGGGCAAGACAATACTAAAATGCAAGAGAAGGGAGTCTTCTTTACGTACGTCTACAAGATCTTCCTAATCGGCTGGATTTCGTTTGGTCTCGGTTACACCGTCATGATCTTGACTTTTATCGGTCGCGGTATGCGCAGCAAGAAGATCGCGAGGATCGAGCATAAGCTGGCCGTCAATCTGAAGCATACGCAGAGCAAAATCTGGAACGAATTTAACAAGGAGATCAATTATCTCCGTCGCGTGTTTAATGAACTACAGCTCTCGAAAGTCAGGGTGAGCGTCTCTATAATAAGTCTACTGCACACGTGTTCGTTATACATTATGTTAAATACACGTTTCAGAGAGTGTACGTCGACGAGAGTAATTCTGAGGTTCCGGTATCGAAAATTCCCCGGAGCAACAGTTTGCCAGATCTCCGAAGTTTGTTCTACGGCTTAAAGGAAAAAGATGCTCCTTGTTACAAACCCCGCCGTCGAGCCAACAGCGAAGTTGTGCCAATGGTAAATAAATATTTATTCTCTCTCTCTCTTTAATTAAATTATTTATAAAAATATCTTTTAGGATGAGGAAGTGAAGCACGTCGTTTCCGAGACGGATCTACAAAGGATAGACAAAACCGCGACGTTCGCGTCTCACGCGATTGTCCAGCCCGCGGAATTATTAGCGAGATTAGTAAATATCTTAGGCTACATACCGCCGGCTACGGATGATAACGAAGTATCATCGGATCAAACGACTTACGTCGTAAATGAGAAGGAACAGGGAAAGACGTCTAACACGGGACAAGGAATGTGGGCGATTGGTCACGATAAAATCCCACGTTTCGGGAGACCTCGTTCGAGAGCGGCTAGCGAAATTAGATTGCAAGACACGAGAATCGAGGATCGTAACATCGACCGTACGTGGTCCGGTCCGACTGCGGTCAAAAAAATGCATGAATTAATGAAAGCTAGAGCGAACGAGGAATCCGGGAAGGATCGCGGTATCAAGGAGTCCAAATTCGCGAAACTTCGTAGTTTCGCGTTGACGAAAACAGTACCGAAGGCGTTGTCCTCTACCTGGAGAAATCGTTTCTCTCAAAGTTCGGATAAGAAAAATTCGGAATGCGAGAATGAAATTAAAGATGCGGGTCAATCGTATTCGATTGACGATAATCGGGATTCAAATTCAGCCACTTTGAATCCGCGAGCACATTATTTTACGCACACGGGTGCTGGTGATAATTTTAATGCGGACAGTGGGAATAATTTATTGGAAGAGACCAGTTTGGCCGACTTTTTACGAGCCCTTACCGTTCTTCACGCGAGCGTTGCTACGAGCAATAGCTGGACACCTGCTACAGATGACGATCAAAATAATCTTAAAAATCAACCTCGGAGAAAAATGGGAACAGCTTCTTTGACGCCGCCCAAACTTCCCAGTTTGTTTACGCTTTTTTCACCATCGCCGCCCGTGTCGAATAGTCAAAGTAACGAGAATACGATCACGCAAGAATTTATCGAAAATAAACCGCGCTGGTCTCAAATTCGTCGTCAAGACCCTCCAACGGTCGCGAAAACGAGAAGATTCTCTTTGAGGCCTGTCGCAACACCTATCAGCCCCCCGACCCCCCCAAGAGTTAGCTCGCCATTTTTATCGGTGAGTTCAATTGTTTTCCATACTACAGTACATTCATTGTCAGTTTAGAACAGTCTGACGTTACGATTAAGGTCTCTAACTACTAAATATGCATGCAAAATGTGTGTTTTTCAGAACTCACGGAGAGTCGACGTTCCCGCGTCTTCCGATCCGAAGTCCCAATTCTTGATCGAATCGCCGAAACTACCGCTTATCCAAACTGAAGGAGCACCCGGCCTCTCGTCGCCCGTAAAATCTTCAGTAGATGCTCGTCGTCTTTCGTTACGATCTACACAAAACGTTTCACCGACGACAGGAACTACTGTTTCAACCGGCGTTCCTACACTCAAAGGTGCACCGCGCTGGAAAGCCGGCATGCTCCAACGGCAAATTAGTCAAATGAACCTTCGACGCCGGGTCCGCGCTTTTAGTTTGAGCGATGTTCACGCGGATGAGTCGCAAGACGGTACCGAACCTTCGAGTGTTTATAGGATAAACAACCGCGATATATTCCGTAGGAATGTTTCCTCGCGAGACGACGATCATACCGGTAATTTGCCGAGTTTTAATCAATCCGATTCAATTTCCCAACCGACGTGTTCCGCGAATTCGACGAGACTACCGGAAGGCAACGTTTCGATCGGGAATATCGATAGTTTGAATTCTCGATCCGGAAGTGGTCACGTGCAATTAGTGCCGTCTAACGATTATCGAGCAGACGCGGGAAGGCAAACGATCTCGAATCCTCTTATAAACGATCGAAACCCTGAATACGTGCGTGCAAGTACTGATATGGAATTACAACAACCGTTAATGGAAGTAAAGGTAGAAAATCCTGATGTAAATAAACGTTCGTAGCGACAAGCGTTCGATCGAGCTTACAAAGCTTGGATCGAAATATTTTTGTACATAGAACTATGCTGCCGTCCATTTTAAACTTTTACGATTTTCATAAACAATTTCAACGCGAAACAGACTATCAGATTGTTTTTACTAGTGATCGACCTGAGGGATCACTAGCACTTACGAAATGTGAAGAAAAACGAGGGAATTGTCAACATGATTCCTGAAAATGTATTATTTGATTGATACAATAAATTATATTTCATTTAGTTTATATAAAAGGAACGCAAGGTTGTGTTTCTTCTAAGAACTAAATAAAGTGCTGTGTACTGTATAAATATAAGTAAACTTGGCGTGTTTCACGAGATCTGGTAGATCCCACACAGTTTGGTATTGTTTTAGTTAATTAAAATTATTTTCATTGTTTGCATAGTCTTTCTCGTATAGTTTCTACTAGGCTCGAACGTGGCACCGTCACTTCGGCGCGAGTTGCGACGTCTCGTAATGTCACTTCTCCTCTCGCCAATTCTCCCTCCCCAATGATTATAGCCAACGGTATTCCGTTCTCCTCGCAGTGCTGCAATTGCGCCAGCAATTTTGCGTTCTTTTTGTACGAGTGCTCGGCTCTCAAACCAGCGTTCCATAGAATCGTTAAGAGTTTCATCCTTTCCTCGTGTAGATTCTTCTGTGCTGCTGCCACGAATACGTCGACTTCGTTCGTACGCGTTTTTAAACCCTCGCGAACGAGTTTCGCCTCCAAAACGCTGAAGATGCGTTCGACTCCCAAAGACAGACCAACGCAAGGAACAGTTTTCTTTTTATTATCGAACATCCCTACCAAATTATCGTACCGGCCGCCACCGGCGATGCTACCAACACCGACTTCGTCCCCTGCAAAAAACAAATTGGTTCTTTCTAATTTCTGTATTTTCTGAGAAATTCANCGGCGATGCTACCAACACCGACTTCGTCCCCTGCAAAAAACAAATTGGTTGTTTTTAATTTCTGTATTTTCTGAGAAATTCGTCGAAAATTTACCAGTTAATATCGCCTCGAAGATTATGCCCGTGTAATAGTCCAGTCCTCTCGCGAGGCTAAGGTCGAAAGTTACTTTATCCGTCACTTGGAATATTTCGCAATACTTGAAAAGCAATTCAATAGCTTCGAGCCCTTTCACCACGGACTCCTGTTTCATAAGTTCCGTATCGCTCCTCAACTCGGATATAAGTTCCACTCCACCGGATCGTGAAACGTACGCGCCTATTTTATCCGCGCTTGATTCGTCCAGCCCTTTTTCCTCGACTATCTCCTTTCTCACTTCTATCCAGGGACTCTTGTCGAGTTTATCGATGGAGGAACACGTGGCACGGAACTTCTCGGCTGGAACGCCGCAAGCGGCGAATATACCGTCCAGCAATAATCTGTGATTCAGTTTAATCAGGTACGGTCCCACATCAAGGGATTGCAATGCTTCGGAAATGATACGAATGCACTCTGCATCTGGTAGCATAGGATCATACTGGCCAGCTATGTCGAAGTCCTTTGTTGGAAAAGAAATGAATGAAAAAGCGAGTTCGTCGATAGTACAATTCGTAATAGATGATCGACTTACACACTGGTAGAACTCTCTGTATCTACCTCTTGTTGTGGACGGGTTGTCCCTTCGATAGACTTTCGCTATGTGATATCTTTTTATAGAAGAGATCTTTCCCATTGCTAGATATCTAGCAAAGGGTACGGTCAAGTCGTATCTGAGTGCCAAGATCTCGCCACCCTGATCTTTCAAGTCGTAAATCAGTTTCGAATCCTCTCCATATTTCCCAGTCAAAACTTCCTGGATTGAAAATAATAAATATCAGAAACATATTGAATCCAGTTATGTAAAGTACTTTGCNACTGGCCAGCTATGTCGAAGTCCTTTGTTGGAAAAGAAATGAATGAAAAACGAGTTCGTCGATAGTACAATTCGTAATAGATGATCGACTTACACACTGGTAGAACTCTCTGTATCTACCTCTTGTTGTGGACGGGTTGTCCCTTCGATAGACTTTCGCTATGTGATATCTTTTTATAGAAGAGATCTTTCCCATTGCTAGATATCTAGCAAAGGGTACGGTCAAGTCGTATCTGAGTGCCAAGATCTCGCCACCCTGATCTTTCAAGTCGTAAATCAGTTTCGAATCCTCTCCATATTTCCCAGTCAAAACTTCCTGGATTGAAAATAATAAATATCAGAAACATATTGAATCCAGTTATGTAAAGTACTTTGCAAGTGTCCCGTACTTTTAATTCAAACACGGGGGTGTCTATTGTCTCTGCGCCGTGCTTTTTGAAGACGGCTACTATTTTATCCAATGCCCCAAGACGTAATGCCATTTGCGCAGGATTGTAATCCCTCGTACCCTTTGGTGTCTTAAGAACAAACTTGGAAGGTGCGACATCCTTTTCTGCCACTTGAGCCTTCAATTCCAATAATTTAGCAACTTCCTCTGCTATCTACACAAAATTCGACTGGAATTAAAACATGCTCGTTCTCTGAGTACACAAAACTTAAATTAGGTGAAATTCGAAGACGTTTAATAGGGTGTCTCGTTTTTCTGATTCATCGAAGTTCCCATGCAAAGTGCATACCTTTACGTTCGAAAGCATCGACGGACGGCAATATTTTCGTGCAGGAAGGATGGCGTTGGTCCACATCCAACGCAACATCGCATACGACCCAGTCATTTTAAAAGAACCAGAATCAAAGAGAAAAGTCCGCCTCAATGTTGATTATTAAACTGGCCCAAGGAAGAAACAGTGCCATATAAGTTAACAAGCAAATGCTATAAATTACGTGATTAACGTTTCGATTTACGTGACGAATGCAAGAAGCGATGCCCGTGATCGAGTATCGTTATGACTTTGGGAGGAACGTTATTCGTTAGAAGAGATACAGATCAATTTATGAAGTGAGAGGCTTATAATTTATAGCAAGTTTGCTTGCATGCGAATAACGGCCTCACCTTTTGATCAATCGTATTCCGGTCGAAAGGGCGAACATTAATTAGATGATCAACGTTTCTCGTCAATGAGGAGATCGGACCTTTCGGCTCGGGGAACTTATTACGTTCGACTTGATCGAAGCTTCGCACGTTTACGAACCATCTTTTCAAGTGTGTCCATTTCGAGAGTTGATCGTCGACAACGAATGTAGTGCAAAAATCGAAAAGGACCGCATCCTTTGTGGTCGGCGTCCAACCACACACATAACTAACATCCGCGAGATCATCGTTTATGCATTCTAATTGCTTTTCTACGTCCGAAAAGATACCTGAATCCTAGAGAATGACAAACTGTGATCTATGCCAGAGGTTAACGTCTACGAATCCGTGATAAACGGGCAAAGCAAGTGATGAACATAAGATCTGAGGAGGAGGCACTGTTTTTCGTAGGAAATCATTCGCGAATAATAAATAAAGTGACATATATTTCGATGGGCAAACTTCGTAAGTGGAGCACGTGGAGACGAGACCAGAAGATAACGCCTCTGCGTTTAGAGATCCGTACAATGAAAACAAAAAAAATTATTCAAACCGTAGACTCACCTGGGAATTGTTCGCTTTAGCAGCTTTTAGTTTTCGTACACGGTCTGCCTGTTCCTTCACCCGTTCCAATTTTTGTTCGATTTCGTCAGCCATCGCGCGCGTCATCCGAACCTTCACCGTCGATTCCTGAATGCCAATTCCAAATGTTCAACCCAACGCGGCATCGCTCTGCTTTCCAGTAGGTTATATATCACGACAGTTCCTTTTACAGTCTACTGCCCACTTTTTGCGCGTCGTGACGAAATACCACTGTTCTTTTACAATAGATTGCTCGATCGATTTATTTATATAGAAATAATCAGTGTGTTCCNCGGTCGCGGATCACTGTCAGCAGTAGGTGGAAAATGGCGACATCGAAAAGTCAGCGTTGGATGGTAGATTCCGGAATCCTACGTAAAAAAAATGGGGAAGAAGAGCCGCAGGAGCTGTTGGTGTTTGGATATAGCTGCAAATTATTTCGCGATGATGACAAGGCGAAAATGATTGATCAGGGGAAACATTTGATACCATGGATGGGCGATAGCACGTTGAAGATAGACAGGTCCGTTTCTCTAACCTAGGCAAATCTTATCTCATCTAGGATATTAATAATTCTCGCATAAATGCACCCGAAAAACATGTTGTAACCTGTAGAAGATTAATGTCTGAGTCCGAAGCTAAGCACATAGGCAGCAGTTCGGAAAATGTCGAAGCTGGCAACAACACGGTTAACGTACGGATAAGCAATCTGGAGACTGTTTAAGGTTTCCGCAGGTGGTGCCGTGAAATAGGCGGTGTGGATGCGCGATATACCTATGTATCCGCGATCTACACGGCCGTAGAGCAGCGTGCTCTCATCACATTCGTGTTCGTGGCTGAACGTCGCCAGCAGCAAGGTGAGACACAGCGTAGAGAGACAAACGGCAGCTGACGATTGTAGGTACTACAATCGTTCAGCATGGTATGTATTTTACTACCGGCATTAACGCGCAACGCGGTTCCTGTGCTTCTCCTTTGGATTCGTATATTTACGAGAAAACGATCGCGGATCTTTGTTTCCTTTGCCCTAACATGTAAAATTGTCATTTGAGTAAATATGAACGACACTATGTAGTTCTCGCATTAAATTTTCATCAAACGATTGCCACAATCTCGATTTGGATTATTGTTTGTAATTGTGAACTTGTACCGTCGTCGATGATCGAATAAAAGCTTAAAAGTATGTCACAAAGTGTTGTATAATCGTATTCTATATTTCAGAGGAAGTATGATTTTGACTCGAGCAGGTTTTGCTTCGTGACATAATTTTCAGATGCCGATAAAACGAGCAATGTCTCGAAAACGCGTGCCGTCTTCTACGCCTGATACGATTTATGTATGTGTATAGATACGATGGACGCGGCGCGCTGGGGGACCTGCGGATTTACGAACCGCCGACAGGCGGGTTCGATCAAAGAACCATCCTGACGGAGGACGAACTAAGAGTGGAGCAATTATGCGACGAGGAACGCTATCGGTCACTCTACAACAACGATGTGGAGGAATCCGTGTATCACGGTGAGTTCTTTGCGTCGACGCGCAGTGCCTCGAAAGGGAACGACGTTTTTCTTACATTTTTAGAGGAGGAGATGAAAAGACTGCATCAGGCTCTGGATTCGGAGAACGCGTACAGTCAAGTAGCGTACGACTACAACGAGGATGGGAACGCGACGAAAGCCACCAGCGAGGACTCGCAAAGTCCGAAGCGATCGGAAGGCTCCCAAGAAGAGGATCAGGCCTTCGTTCCACCTCCTGAATTAGAAATTCCGGAAGGAATAGCACTGGTTGGTACATGCGATTGGACAAGAGTAATGAAAATTATGAATCGTGATCTTATTAATTTTNGTGACATAATTTTCAGATGCCGATAAAACGAGCAATGTCTCGAAAACGCGTGCCGTCTTCTACGCCTGATACGATTTATGTATGTGTATAGATACGATGGACGCGGCGCGCTGGGGGACCTGCGGATTTACGAACCGCCGACAGGCGGGTTCGATCAAAGAACCATCCTGACGGAGGACGAACTAAGAGTGGAGCAATTATGCGACGAGGAACGCTATCGGTCACTCTACAACAACGATGTGGAGGAATCCGTGTATCACGGTGAGTTCTTTGCGTCGACGCGCAGTGCCTCGAAAGGGAACGACGTTTTTCTTACATTTTTAGAGGAGGAGATGAAAAGACTGCATCAGGCTCTGGATTCGGAGAACGCGTACAGTCAAGTAGCGTACGACTACAACGAGGATGGGAACGCGACGAAAGTCACCAGCGAGGACTCGCAAAGTCCGAAGCAATCGGAAGGCTCCCAAGAAGAGGATCAGGCCTTCGTTCCACCTCCTGAATTAGAAATTCCGGATGGAATTGCACTGGTTGGTACATGCGATTGGACAAGAGTAATGAAAATTATGAATCGTGATCTCATTAATTTGCATTGATTTCAGCCGGAGACACAAAAATTGAATGCCATTATAACGAAAACGGCGCTGTTTATAAGTCGCCAAGGGGGCCAAATGGAGATACTGATTAAAGCGAAGCAGGCGAATAACCCTCAGTTTTCCTTCTTGTCGATAGACGGACGGCTTCATCAATATTACAGATTCGTACTGGACGCGATCAAGACTGGAAAATATAATCCAGAAAAGCCGCCCGAGAAGGAAGAATCCGGTACGCATATTTTGTTTAACTTAAAAAAAAAGAGAAAAAAAAAGATATCTTACGGTAACATTGTCGTATGCGACATTGGTCTGCCGTGTTAAAAATAATTGAGAAGACTTAAAGCAGGATTTGTTTACCCACATCTACTTTGATTCTACTTAGTTTTTCCGTCCGTAAGTATTGCCACGTTACATTTGTTAACCGAAGCCAATCTCTGTGCAACATAGGAAGCATTAGTAAGCCTGTACACCTGGACCTCCTATTTACTTATATTCTTTTCAATGGTAGAACACGAAGAGGGATCGTCGGATCAAGACGATGAACCGTATCTTCATCCAAGCTTGGCATCGTCACTGACCAAGATAGAAGCGGTACGTTCCATCAACCATTTGCGAATAATGCATAAACATCAAATTCAGTTATTAATAAATCTCGACTTTAATTCTAGGCACCCAGCATTCCGAGTATACAATACAAACCATCGGCAGACTGCGCTTACTCGATGCTCGTGAACAAAATAACCGGGAAGCCGCCACCTTCGAAAGCACCATTGCAACACCCCGAAGCGGTTCAGCCGGCAACTACCACGGGATACTATCACCCCGCGCCAGGACAGGTATACATTTTTATATACTGTATGCGAGTCTAAGTTTAAATAAATAAATTTGTCTCCAGGTTTACAGTCCCTACCCGAGCTCGGCGTCGACGGCGGTGACAGCGTCAGCGGTACCCACGCCTGTACAGTACTCTCACGGACCGGTAATATACGGACAATTGCCAAACGGGCAGATGCAGCCACCTCTACATCTTGCCTCGGTGAATCTAATGCCCGTGAATGAAACCGTCGCGACGCAAGCCACGATGATCGAGCAACCGTTGGTGCCATACGGTAACACACCTCAAAAGCAGCTCAGCAGGCCTTCGTTCATCGTGCCGCCGGCAGACGTCCAGATAATCATCGACAAGATGGCCAGCTACGTTGCGAAGAACGGTAGAGACTTTGAAGCCATCGTGAAGAACAAAGGTGATCCGAGATTCAACTTCTTGGAGCTGTCGCATCAGTATCACGGCTATTACGCGCACAAGTTGACGATATACGAGGGCGCGGTGAATCTGAAGGTACTGACAGAAGAGGAACTTCTCCAGAAACAGGAACCTCAGGAAGAGAAACAGAAGAAATTGGAAGAATTGCAGAAGAAACAACAGAGGATGGAGGAAGTACAGAAGAGAGTGAAGATGATACAAGCAAAGAAAAAGTGTGAACCGAGGACGAGTCAAGGAACAACAAGTTCGGAAGGAGTCAGGCAAGTGACGACTGTATCANAAGATGATACAAGCAAAGAAAAAGTGTGAACCGAGGACGAGTCAAGGAACGACGAGTTCGGAAGGAGTCAGGCAAGTGACGACCGTGTCGTTCTCGATAAAGAAACCGAAAGACGGGGACACAGGAGTGATAGAGAAACGGAATGCCCTTCCGTTAGAGGAGAGCGACGACGAGATGGAGGAGAACAAGGACGGACACTCGAGGTCGGGTTCGCCACAGAATTCGAGCGAGCACGGTTCGTTGACAGCTTCTGCGATCGTCGAAAGGGAAAACGCGAGGAAGTGGAGGCACGAGGACAAAGAGTTGGTGGATTTGACGGATGAGATTTTAGAAGACTGTCAAAAGGAGATCAGACACAAGCAAGCTGAAGACAGAATCAAAGACAAACTGGTCGCAGCGGCGAGAGACAAACTGGCAGCGACTTCGAAAGAGAGACAACTACAATTGGAGAGGAAGAAAAAGGCGGCCGCGTTTTTGAGCCAGATACAAAGTTCCAGCTTGTCGAGATCTAATCCCTCCACAACTACCTCCGGACACGGGAGGAAGGACGACTCGGACGAGGTTCAATCCGTTCCCTCGCCGTCTGCCTCGCCGTCGTTGGACGAAGCGAAAACTTCCTACGATTCGAGGAGCAGCGGCNCAAAAGGAGATCAGACACAAGCAAGCTGAAGACAGAATCAAGGACAAACTAGTCGCGGCGGCGAGAGACAAACTGGCAGCGACTTCGAAAGAGAGACAACTACAATTGGAGAGGAAGAAAAAGGCGGCCGCGTTTTTGAGCCAGATACAAAGTTCCAGCTTGTCGAGATCTAATCCCTCCACGACTACCTCCGGACACGGGAGGAAGGACGACTCGGACGAGGTTCAATCCGTTCCCTCGCCGTCTGCCTCGCCGTCGTTGGACGAAGCGAAAACTTCTTACGATTCGAGGAGCAGCGGTGGAAATTCGCTGATGGACAGATTGAAGAGCGCGGATTTAACTGGGAAAAGATCTAGACCGCGATCGAGAAGTCCGAGCGGGAGTCGAAGTTACTCAGACAGGCAAAAGTATCATAAGAAACACAAAAAGAAGAAAAGTTCCCATAGAAGGTAACCGCGAGTTTCTCCGTCGTCCTAATCCTCCTTCTCCGTGCTATCTCATTTGTTGGTTGCAGCAATCATGAGAGTCGAAGCAGCTCGCGATCGCGCAGATCGAAGAAAAGCAAGAAGTCGTCCTCGAAGCACAGGTCTCCGTCGCGAACGCCGTCCCGGAGGCATCACCATAGCGCGCGACGAAAGGGAAGCAACTCCTCCTACTCCGACTCGAGTTCGTCATGAAAAACCGGCCGCGGGATTCTTTAGATACATTGCTACGTGTCAAACTGTATATTATATACACGCGAGCTAAAGTGTACGCGCGGCTGCGTACGCGCGCGTCTGATCGAAACGATGATAATTTAATATAACTTTTGTCCACGGAAGTGAAATGAAGAGTGTAAGATTAAAGAATAAAAAAGAATTTTAACAAGCTCGTACATGACCAGTGGCAACTTATTTCTCGTTTTCCTTGTTCCCATTTCTTCCCCTTGACGTTCTAACGCGCTACGATAAGAGGAAATGTACAGAATCTCGCGATAACTTTTCCCAATTCAAAAATTCTAATCATTACATTAACATATTTCCTGATAAATAAGTATTTGAAGATGAAAAAGCTTGTCGCAATAAACATGAAAATATTTTGACATCCGACCGTTCTCGCAATCGATTGCGTAAAAGTAGTTGGCGCGATTTTTTAGATAGGAAGAGCTAGTTATCCAATGCGACGGAGGAATGAAAAACAGAGACGCGATTACGCGGTGCGATTCTCTTTGTAGGGTGGCTTCGTTATGTCATGTAACTCGAGTTTCCAGCGATTTATAGACGCGGATGGGGAAAGATCGAGCGACGATGCGTCGTTGCGCAATGTCAGAGGTCGTTGATTTAAAGTGTTACATGCACCGATTCTCAACACGAGAAAGCACCGCTCGCTCAAACGTGTCGGACGCCGATCTATTCGCGATTCAGAGTCGAGAGTTCTCACTCCCCTTTGACCCTTTACATAGGTTCCCTTGCACTCGACACAAATTGAGCGTGTCCATTGTCTCGTCTAAATAAGTAAGCCAGTGGTTGTTTGTCGGTGACCAGCGGCATGAAAATAGCATCGATGCCTTATGCACTTAACACCGATCGAGTATAAACTGCCCCGGGAGTTTATTCCTTTTTGCGCCAAATCAATTGCCGGCTAATTGAGTTTAATAAATCGAGAATGCGTCGCTTGAACTACGCAGAAGGCGCGTGCGGCTCGCCGGACACGAGACCCAGCAGACACCTGTTTCAGTCGCGCATTCGTGTCACTCCGCCGCCTTCCCGACGCGACGCATCAAACCAATCCATTTTTTATTNGCCGGCTAATTGAGTTTAATAAATCGAGAATGCGTCGCTTGAACTACGCAGAAGGCGGGTGCGGCTCGCCGGACACGAGACCCAGTAGATACCTGTTTCAGTCGCGCATTCGTGTCACTCCGCCGCCTCCCCGACGCGACGCATCAAACCGATCCATTTTTTATGACCACGATACCGTGACAGTAGTTCATTATTTATTTGAAATTTCTATGCGTAATACTAATTCCACGGTCTCCCCCCTCGAATCTCCTCGGGAGTCTCGCGCGTGGCAAATTAAATTCCCCTCCTCGAAAACGTTTAACGTATCTCGGAATAGGCAAGCTTTTGATAGACGATGAACGAACGAACTTGATTTTTTGTTGGCTCGGTACTCGGACTGGTCCCAAGAATTCATATCCTTAAATCGGATAAAGAATGTCATTCATGAGCCGCACGCGATAGCTTTGTGCGCTTCGCTTTTGATGGGATTACGTGCAATTATGCCCATTATTGCTTGTGCAATCGTTAACTCGAATCCCGAGATATCACACATATATTTTTATCTCATAAATTGTGCTTTTTGAAAACTGCGTTTGGCGATAAGGAGAGAAAGTGCGGGCGAGGAGTCAATGGGATCGATCGTCGATCATCGACGGGCGGCAAAACTTTCCGGGCCTGGAAGACTCCGACGCTGGAAGACGATAATTTGGCAAAGAGAAAGATAGAGATAAGAGTCGTGCATCGGATTCTGCGCTACTGGCAAAACGTTAAATTCCACGGTTGACCTTCTTTTTTTGATCCCCTGCGCTGTTCTCTCGTCTGTTTAGAAATGTTCGCGAATGTGTTGGGTCGAGATAACGTAGTATCGAACATTACACACGTGACCATTGATCAAGCTGAGGTCAAGGGTGAATTGCCTCAGATTTATAAGTTAACTCGGTCGTATGGGACTAGTCAGTCAGTGTTGCATGCTGAATACCAGTCGGAACATACCGATACCCCGTAGGACGGATGTCGACCAAAACGCTCGTAAGTATACCAACGAGATCCCGAACTCACCTTCTTCAAACCGAGCAATCCCTTTACGTTTATCCCTGTCCCTTCGTCACTTACATATCGATTAAACAAAGTATCTCAAGTAGGATTCAATCACTTACCTGAAGATCAGTGAAAATGTCGATAGAATTTCATGACAGAAAAAGTCAGACCGCAGATACAACGATTCTTGCAATCTATTCATTTTTTACATATGCACCTTGACACTTAAATTTTGAAACGTGCCAACGGCGTGTTTGAAGTAATGAGCATAATTGATTCGATAGACGCAGCCTCAAAGGCAGGCTACCATTCTCGATCCTTCGGACAAGTACCGTCCGGAGGCTGTCTACTCGGGAAAACCGGGGAGCAACTTCCGGAATTTCTCCGTGGATTCGGGAGATCCGGTGAAAGAGCGTGTACGAAAGACCTATCACATGATGCACACCAATCAGACGGTCGAATTCGTTCGATGTGAGTACAGAAGCATATTTTATCGTCAGACTGATACGCGGGAATAAGAGAGAGGACTGTTTCTGCAATGTTTTTTTTTTTCATTTCAGCCCGTATGACGGAATGGCTGAGCTTCGACAAGTTCAAGATGACAGTAAAAGACGCTCTTATCAAGTTGAACAATCTGGTGGACGAGAGTGACCCGGATACTAGCTTACCGAACATCGTGCACGCTTTTCAGACCGCAGAATCTATCAGAAAAGACCACCCAGATTTGGACTGGTTTCATTTAACCGGACTGATTCACGATTTGGGCAAGGTAAGTCCCTTTCTCGTTTTAGAAAGAAATGTCAAAATGTACCTGTACCTTTACTATGGCCATTTTTTTGACACTCAGCAACCTTGTATAATTTTCTGCTCTGTTCTACGCATTTGTACTTTGAAAGGGTTATTCACTCATAAAACAAATAAATAAATAAATAAATAAATAAATAAATAAATAGAGAAGAAAGAGAATCAGTGGTCGTATCCTCTTAGATAATGGCGTTCTTCGGAGAACCACAGTGGGCAGTGGTAGGCGACACGTTCCCCGTCGGGTGCGCCTGGGCCGATTCAATTGTCTACCGAGAAAGCAGCTTCGAAGACAATCCTGATGGCAAGGACTCCCGATACAAGTAAGCGAGACAGGAAAACTTGTGCACGTTTTCTCAAGCGAGACCTTGTAACAGATCGGAAATCCCATACACATTTTTCTCAGCGACACAAATCTTTATACAATCTCTGACGTGTAAAATTTTCTAAGAGCTTCGCTTCGTAAGATTCTGCAATAAACTTTTAATAATCCTCTACGTAATTTCGCTCCGTAGCACCAAGTACGGGATGTACGAGCCGAAGTGCGGTTTAGACAAGCTGCTCATGTCCTGGGGCCACGACGAGTATCTGTATCAAGTGATGGTGCACAATAAGGCGAAACTACCGAAACAGGCACTGGCTATGATTCGTTATCACTCTTTCTATCCTTGGCACGCGGGCGGCGATTACATGCACTTCTGCACCGCGGACGACGTCGAGATGTTGAAGTGGATCAACGAATTTAAGTAAGTATTTATTTATTTATTTATTTATTTCAAGGGTCTATTGGCCCTTTACAAGTAAAAAGAGTATAAAAGAGCAGAGAAAAAAATACGAAGTATCAAAAGTGCAGAACGATGATAAAAAATGCAATCGATTTTGTGTTTCAGCAAATACGACCTGTACACGAAAAGCGGCGATGTGCCAGACATCGAAAAACTGTGGCCCTACTACGAAAAGCTGATAGACAAGTACATGCCAGGCGAGTTGGAGTGGTGAGGNCCGTAGCACCAAGTACGGGATGTACGAGCCGAAGTGCGGTTTAGACAAGCTGCTCATGTCCTGGGGCCACGACGAGTATCTGTATCAAGTGATGGTGCACAATAAGGCGAAACTACCGAAACAGGCACTGGCTATGATTCGTTATCACTCTTTCTATCCTTGGCACGCGGGCGGCGATTACATGCACTTCTGCACCGCGGACGACGTCGAGATGTTGAAGTGGATCAACGAATTTAAGTAAGTATTTATTTATTTATTTATTTATTTCAAGGGTCTATTGGCCCTTTACAAGTAAAAAGAGTATAAAAGAGCAGAGAAAAAAATACGAAGTATCAAAAGTGCAGAACGATGATAAAAAATGCAATCGATTTTGTGTTTCAGCAAATACGACCTGTACACGAAAAGCGGCGATGTACCAGACATCGAAAAACTGTGGCCCTACTACGAAAAGCTGATAGACAAGTACATGCCAGGCGAGTTGGAGTGGTGAGTTCTCGCTTTCGCACGCGACAACTCAACGACTGATCACCCCGGCCGACCCGGCTACATCATCGAGCATCGATCAAATCTTTTTTTACGATCCGGGCTACGAGAAAACGGACAACGGCGTACTTATCTTCGCTTCGGTGCTAGACGCCGATCGCGACCTATCTCCAGTTTGGAAAACGAGATTCGAATTGACGAGCGCGGAAGGAGGCTCGGCGTTATTAGATCGAGTAACGGGGAAAAACAGTGGGTTAAGAATTTGACTCATCGTTAAAACCTGCACGCGATCTTCTAGAGTGGCAGATAGCGATCGACCTGGCCTTGTGGAATCGATTTCGGAGGAAGGAGAAAAACCGATGACGAATCAAACGGTACCGCGCTGTCAATTAGAAACCTGGAAACTCCTTTACCCCTTAGTTTTCTCCACGCTTGACGCGTGCATCCGGCCGATCGGTCGGCCTTCCATTTGTTCGATCGAACGCCGTGTATTCGGAACGAATCGACGGAAGAACTTAGCGTCGCCGCCGCGAGGCTCTCCGACCACGTAATAACTTATGCAATCTTCGTCACACTAGTCTTTGTTTATGAATAAAGAATTTTTCTCGTACGTTCATACTTTCGTTGCGAAATGCAGAACGGGGTAACTGTGTCGATACCTCGGTCGCAGAAAAACTGCAACCGGTGTCTCTTGAATGACAGATCTGGTCGGTGACGGGAAGAAGAGGGTGGAAGGAAACGGAAGAGGGTAAATTCCTTATGCAGCCGACGCGCAAAAGGTGCCACGGGAAGCTCTAGAAATCAAGGGTATGCGTGGTTTCGCGGTTAATCGAAAACGCGCCTCGACTTTCGAGAAGACCCATCGTGGACCGTGAAACGTAACTCGTCTTTCATTCTTTCCCACGTGATCGGCAACGGTACGGACGATCGGACGCGGAACTCTCTCGCCGGACGATACGTAGAAACGGGAAGAAGACGCGCGCGACCCGTCCGTCGGAAAATATCTATCGTAATTAGGCGTCTGTCTATTGCACCGCGCGATCGGCTCTCGAGTTCGTTGGACGCGAACGGGAAACACCGGTGTGGGGCTTCTTTATTTTTAGCGCGATTCATCGGCATTCTCCGGGAGATATTCGAGCGGAGGCGGGCACCGTCTTCGATGACGCCGCCGATGACGACGGTTTTTTCGAACGGGATGACGACGACGCCTGGCCGGCTTCGTAATCAGAAATCGCCGATTCGACTTGAACCGGTTTCGCGAACCTACGCGACACTACCGCGAACTGGACCGGCCTCCAGGATTTTCCAAGACCTTTTTTTACGACCAGTTCCTCCCCGGGCGTTATGATCCGCGTGAATCACGGCCGCAGTAAATGATTTATACATAGAATATTGCATACGATTACGATTCCTGACAGTAGATCGGATTTCTGTTTATCTTTCGATGAGCCCGCGAGGCCGGCGGATTTGGTCCCGCGGAGATTCGTCGAAAAATCGTGAGAGAACGCCGCGAGCGTAGGCCGCCGCATCGAAGAAACGACTCCGTTCGCGAAATTGGCTTAGTCATCGAGATATTACGGAATATTACGGGATATTAACGGGAACGAGCGGCAACCCACCGCTTTTCGTGGAGAATGACAGGCACGAGGGGCGAGCACAGTCCCCCAACATACAACATACGTGCGACACACTAAATACTCATGAATCATTCCTCTACCTTGCGAGCGCGAGCCGATCACTGCTTCCAAGAAAGCTACGCAACGTAATACCCAGGCCTAGAAACGAAGAGGCACACCTACTAGAAACTCTTTACAACGTTTCATCCCATTCCAAATTTAATCCGCCGATGTGCGGCAAGAATTCGGAGATAAGTCGTCACGATTTTTCGACTCGCGCGCCGTCTTCGGTCCGAGATCACTCGTTCGTCATCGCCACGCCAATTAGACGCAGATCGAAAGAATTCTTTGTACGGGAGGATTAATATTTGAACTGTTCTCAGATAGCGAGGGCATTCTCCCTTGCGTCACGCGAACCGTTCCGGCTAATTCATTTCCCAGGTGAATCGATTCCGCGAAATGCGAGGAGGCCTTACTCAGGAGGGTAGTTCCCCGTGTAACGAGCCGATTAACGGATCGGATCTTTCGAAAACCGGCCGAACACATATATATATCGCGTGTTTCGTAGCGACTTTTGACCTCGCGCGATTACTACAATCGCTCTCGGCTCCGTCTCTTGATTTCCTCCTCGTTCCATTTAGCGGTTCTTCCGGTGATAACGAGGCACCATCTATTTGTAAGCGCCGCCGTAAAGTAAAAATTCAACCTTTCTCCTTTTACCATAACCGAGATAGTTCATACGTTTCCGTATCTCAAACCAGTTCGGTTCATTGGAGCCATGATTTCCTACCGATTCAACCGATATCACCTGGACGGCGTTTCTCTACCGGGTATACGAACGTCCAGCGTCAAAACGTATTTTATTTTCGTTCCCTCCCGGATTTCCGAAAGATTTATTACTCGAAAACGTGGAGAAAACATGTATTACATGAACCCAGATAAGATTATCTAATGGGTCTGGTAACGGAGAGGTTTGCACAAGCTTGCGCTACTCGAAATCGAGGATCGTCACAGTTCTGCAACTTACGATCTCTAATCCGGACCGGTTCTACCTAGAGTATAAACCTTGCGGTTATGCATCGCAGCGAGTACAGTAACAATAAGCGGGGGAGGAGGCGGAGGTGCGCGGCGGGGACGAGTTAATATACATACATATACGAGACGGTTGGCGCGCGCCGCCACGGTATTCAACGTTCGACGGTCTAGAGCCGAGCAAGAAGCTCGAGGCACGACAGTCGACGCGCGACGTCCGAGCGGACTGGGGCTGGTTTTCCTTCGACGAAATCTCGCGCGCGACAGACAGACAGAGAGAGAGAGAGAGGAGAGGGAGAGAAGGGAACCGAACAGAAACACGCGTACACCAGTTCCCGGTTGAGGATCGTAAATGCTTGATCCGTTCGCGTTTTAAGATGACAGCCTCGGCATCGTCTTCCTTTCTCTCCTGCCGATCACCGTTCCCAATCGGTACTATCTCGTCGACGCGGGCCACGTCGACGACTCCGGCGAAGTCGTCGTCCTCGTGGCTGTGGGTGCTCTCGTCTCAGTCGCCGTTGCCGTCGCGCAGAAAGAAGAAAAACGGCCGGACGATCGACCGCGATTGTCACCACCGTTTCACGCCGAGCTCAGCGGGTCGGATCCGATAAAGAGTGCGAACGAACTTGTGCCGTAGCGGAGACACTCGAGGGTACCTCGGCGGCGGCGGTGTTCCGCCGATCGAAAGGGTGAAGAAGTTAAACCTGCGAGAGTGAAGGGAAAGGATACACACACGGGCAAGTAGGAGGAGGCGGAGGAAGAGGAGAAGTAGGAGGAGACTCGAGAAGCGAGGTAAAGGGAATTAGATATATAGTAGAGCGAAGCAAGCCGGGAGCAAGGGAGCACGGTAGCGAGACCGAGAGGTGCTCCCCAGGCCGGAGGTGTCCCGGTGGGTATCGGGTTCGAACTCAGAACTCTGGCTATGGGAAAGCTGGCAACGACTGGTCGACTCGTGACCCGTGACTACGAGGAACAGCAGGACGCGACATCGGCCCGGTTGCATCGCGGTCTCGTACGGCCGGAAGTTCAGGCTGCGAGAGGGACGACGGGCTCCTCGATCGTAGCCAGAGACCGGTGGGACGCAGAGGACCGGCGTGCGTTTCGAGGATCATCCTGCCGTGGTGGACGCGGCGGATCTTCGACGGTTGCCGGAAACGGACAACTTTCTCTTCTATTTGGAATAGCGACGATCGTTGCGGTTGCGGCCGTGCCGATGCTCGAGCGGGACACGTCGAATCGTCCGCTCTCTCTGACCGGTCCCCGGCACGGCCTCGACCGGCCGACCGGTCTCGAGGACGTCTACGAGGACGGTTTCGAGGACGCTTTCCAAGAAGAGGATCGACCGCCGACGAGGACCGTCCTCGACGAGACGGAGCTGGATATCATCAGACGGAGCATAGCGCGAGGTCTCGGCCTCGAGAGGATGCCAGACCCTTCCAAGGTGAGTCCTCTCTTCTCCCTTTTCTACTTATCGCGCGGTTCTCAAAGCGGGAGCACCGGCGACGTGCCGCCGAGGCTCTGCGCCGTGTGAGAAGTTTCCGTGTAAGATAGTCATTTTGTTTTGTCGAAAGAAGATCGTAATGATGATGATGACAGTCGGGAGGGATAATGAAAGAAAAAAGTGAGGGACCAAAAAAGAAGACCGTTTCGCCGCGTTAGGTCCTCTCTCGCGAACGAAGAGTACGTTTTTGTACGGGGAACGTCGACGTGAGAGAAAGTGGTGAACGAGGAACGGGTCGCAATTAGAGCAGGAGTTTCGGTGAACGAAGGAACTGCGTGCGTGGAAAACGTGGAAAGAATAGGAAAGAAGACGTGGGTGGTCCACGTTGCTCCACTTTCGCTAACGCATGCAGGAGCACGTGCGCGTTTCAACGTAGTATGCAGAACCGGCTATCCACGTGCGTACCGGGAGAATGCCACAACTGTTCGCCATGCTCTCTTTTCTTCTCGTTTTCCATTTTCCCTTCCCTCGGTACGTGAGACATCGAACGAGACTCCCACTACCGCCAGACCGAATTCCTAGCTGGATAAGCCGTCTCGTCGATCCAATGATATATAGCCGATGTAACGAGGAAAACCGTTTAACATAGATTCGAATCTAAAGAATGCAGCAGTTTGTTTAAACTCGAGTTTTCCTCGTTGATATATCACCTGAATCACGACAGGAATTCCTCCGCTGTCGGCCATACGTTATCCTTTAACAGAAAGATCCCCGGAGGATTGTTCATCTGGCGAGTGAGACACCGGAAAAAGTACCGTGGCCAGCTGACGGATCCGGAATCGAGCAGGTGTATGATCGTCCGATCTAAATTCGGAGCGTTACGCAAACGGTCGATCATCCGGAAATTCTCGAAGCGATCGGGTGAAATCGAAACCTGGCCCCGAGCGAGGGGATCCCGGTCGGAATGCGCGAGCGAGATTCGGTCGATGACGATAACGGAACGAACGAACGACTAGGTGGCCCGGTCTCGTTCCGGATCTACGCGAAAGGAACACCTGTTGTCGCGAGACCACTATGGCCGGCACCGTCGCCGTCGTCGCGTCGCAATTGTCGCCGTTACGTACTCTTACATACATGTGTGTACCTTTCATGCGATAACGATTCCCGTCTCTGCTCGAGGACATCCTCGCGGAGAAACGTGAGAACACGCCCGCCGCGACGAGTCAAAAGCGAATAAATACATCTCGCACTCGCGCATTATTTCGTCCCGCGATAAACGAAGACGCGAAACGGGACAATGGCGAGGATCTATAAAAAGACGGAGAAATATGAATTAGACGAATTGGAAAAATAGGATCGGACTCGGCGAGCCGATGCCCGCGCTTATTCCCACGAGACTTTCGGTGTTCGTTTTAGTCCCTCGGCTAAGTTCTGATACCGTGAAAGGAGATGTGACCGGCCGGTGCTGCGAGCACGCACACCATTTCTCCTCTTTTACCTCGTTCAACGATCCGCGGGCACTCCACGCATACCTATCCGTCGTTGGCATGATTTTTAACAAGACCAGACAGGTCGAGTTGAATCGTGACGAGACGCGAAGGCGAGACCAGACGAGAAAAGAAGAAGAACGTTCTCTAACGAGAGTCATTACTTTACCTGCGTTAATGATATCTACAGAAATTGGGTCTCGGCAGATGTAGTGAAATCATTTTGTCATTAGATGACGCGAAGAGTTAGCGTTGGATGGGACCGCGGAGCTCGTGATCAAAATAATTATGAACGTAGTAACGAGCTTGCAGTTCTGCGACGCATAGAAAAGAGGCACTGGAGGATCTTCTGTAATTTATTCCATTTGGAAAGCTTGGAAAACGGGACGTTGCGAAACGTCCAGCTATGCGTATACTACGGCTCTCTTCAATTTTTACATCTCCGCGGCTGCCTTTCGCCTACGTCATTAATCAAGAGACCCCGAAGAGATTCGTTATTGTTATGGTTGATAAGGGGAAAGCGATCGATGTGGCGAACGGCGACGTGGGACGGCGGCGGAGCGAAATCGAGACGAAATGATGCCGCAGGTTTCGTCCCTCCTCTCTTTTTCTTGGCAGAGGGGCGAGGGTTACGCGAAGAATGCGGCTCGACTCGTCGATACACCTTGTAGTGTACGACTCGCGGCTTGCGAAAGATCTTTCTTCGGCGTGGGAGGCAACCGAGCGCGTACATGCTCTCGCGCGGGCCGATTCAAGGTCGGCCGGATTCGACTGCCCTCGATAATATCAAAAATTTCCCAGAACAATACATATACATATATCTTATCGTCGATTAATAAAAAACGTCGGTTTTCGGGTTTGAAAGGTCAGAGTCGACCCCCAACGAAGACGAGATGAACGAGCCTCGATGAACGTGACACCCGATGACCGCCGCTGACCGACCTTTCGAACGAGTCAAGCGATCGTAGAGTTGACTCGTTGCTCGGGGGTCGGCAAACGACGACGTCTCGCGTACGTCTCGATCAGCCACAAGCGAATTAATTTACGATTCCTTTTACAAAGTTTCAAGTTCGAGGGAATACGCGGCGTAACGAGACAGCTCGTCCGTCTCGGCAAACCGGAACTCGAATCAGCCAACTAATAAGCGGCTTTAACCCCTTCACGCCTACCCGTGCATATATTAAAATGACAATTATGTCTTGCATTCGTCTTCGTCGTGTCTCAACAGTTTGAGAAAAATGTGCATGAATTTTGACTGAAGAACTCGTGTCGTGGATGGTCCATTCTGCACGAGGATCGACAAAGGAGAACAGATTTGGAGTTCGAACAAGAGACGGTAAATTTCTGCAACGGAGTTTGCTTAACTCCGTCTGAAAATTTCTGGTTTACGGTCGTGAAGGGGTTAAACAGATCAGGCAGTTAGTTAAACGGCAGCGCGGAGGCGTCCAGTCTGTCTGATCTGACATGACACGCTGACTCATCCCGAGCGACGCAATTCCCTGTTCCTTTGATCCTACGTCTCGGTTGGAACCGCGAGACCCAGGCTCAGTGAGTCGCTACATTTTACCGGAAGCCGGAAGCGCGTCTAGGGTGTCTGGGCTTTCTCACAAAAGGAGTAGGCGAAGGGTTCGTCGAGTGTGAACTCGAAAATCGCGAGAGGCCCGAGAAGGGAGTCGAAAGAACGGCGCGTGACGAACGTTTCAGAGAGAGCTCGTTGAACCGCGACTCAATTGCGGATAATTGCTACGCCCTCGAAACAAGCAATTATAAATCCCTCTTAATAAATCGTCGAACCACTTGTTCGACTCCGATTGATGTAAGTACGAGAAGTCAACGGAGATCTGTGATTTGTTACAGGCGAATATCAGTCAAGCCGAGTACGAGAGAGCGCACAGAGAGTACCTGATGAGAATACAGCACGACGAGCAAACTTTCGGCACGAAGAAAAAGCTGCACGTGTTCCCGGCAACAGGTAATTTCGGCTAGATACGTAAAATCCCCGCTTCCTCGTTTCGCTATCGGAAATCGCGGCGGTCTTCGACGAAACGAAATTTCGTACAGACTTCCTGAAAAAATATACATGCGCTCGCTATAATTACTACTCGTGTAAACATCTAGCCCTCGAGTTTCCGCCAGCCGCGGTTAACACCGCGGCCAACAACTTTGCCACGCGTCTATAATCGACGGAGAGAGTCAAAGAAAGAAACGAACCCCGACGCCGGATTTTTGATCGCGCGCGACGTATAAACTAATCGTTCTCTAAATAGTTTTCGGACAGAGGCGCGCGGTCGCTCGTCCCGATCCTCTCGCTCGCCCGGGATTCGCGTTATTATGAAATAGAAATTCCGGCCGATGGAATGCGGAGTAACGAGTTCCTGAATGCAATAAGTACAAATCGCCGGGGGAGCATCGCGACTATGTTTCTTTCGCGAGCATCGTGTCAAGTTCTCGCGGATCTCTTATTTTCCGCGGCTCGTAAATATACCTGGCAAATCGGCGGCCGCGGTAATCGATTGAAACGAGAATTATATTTAAATAAAACAGCGTCGGCGTTGGATTCCCGTTCAGTGACGCGACGCATACCTTGCACATCTTGAAATACGCAGGTACACCGAAATACCGCGGATGCCCGAGGAATTCGCGTTTACAATCGAATTAAACAACAAACAATTGTCCGAAATAAACGCGCGATAGAATTCTCGCGTCAGCCGAAAATAGTGTACATCGAATCATTCATTACGCATGGCGTACAGATAGTGTATAGTAATGTAAATGGTTCGGAAAGGCGGACAACCAGAACAGCGATAACGTATGGATCTGTGAGCTGGATATCGTTACCCGGCTAAGCAGTATCGAGATAACTCGACATGTTTCTCCGTAGTTTTACGATTACTCCTGACAGATTTATTTTATTTTCTGGGACGCCGCCGCCGGCAACAAGAGCTTCCTATTACACGATGTTTTACGACCGCTACCGCACGAAACTGAAACGCGACGCAACGCTAATTCTCCGGGGTGTTCCCCGGCCACGTTTTCGATTACAAAACGGCCACCGACCGACGGGACAGGGAGCGCACCCCCGTCACACAATTGCTCCGGACGTTATCGCATTCTCAGAAGGTTTACGCCGCAAACAAATTCGTGTAGAGGCGATCCTCAGAGGCGCGGTTCGCGTTCCAGCGTCGCGTGTGTACGCTTATTAACGAATTGCCCCGGAATTTGATAATTCGTCTAATTAGCTAATAAAAATGGAACGGACGACCGTAGTTCACTAACCGGATACGCGTTCACGCGTTCACATGGAAAACGTTTGTTCCTTTGCGTACCGAAGACTTTGCGAGTGAAAAGGAAAAAGATTCTCAAGGCTCTCCAGTTTACGTAACTGACTGCGAATCGTTCTCGATTGTTTCAGCGTATCCTGGAAACGGATCCAGTTGGCTGACCGACATTGCGGATAAGTATTCGTCCGAACGTCACCGACTGTTCTTTCCCGTGGAAATCCCTGAGGGGGATTACGACGCGGACGTGGATCACGCGACGTTACGTTTGTTGCTTCACGGACCGAACCGCTACACGGAACGTTCCGACCTGGACGTTCTGCTCTACCAGAGAACGTCCTCGGGCAGGAAACTAATCGCTAGTAGGCGAATCGAGCTACGAGACTCACGGATCTCGAGATGGCTCGAGCTGGACGCGACCCTGGCAGCTTCCTCCTGGATCGCATTCCCTTTCCGCGAAAATCTAGGCTTGGAACTAGAATTTCTAATAGACGAGGAGCCGGTGCAATGCACTTTCTCGTCGCCTGTTCTGAACGTGTTCACCACTTCTCGGATTCGACGCAGGACGAGGCGTTCCACTCCCGAGGAGTTGATGTCCCTGCACAAAGGTCGGAGGACGAAGTGCAAAGGAGAGAGTAAAAAGTGTTGCAGGCACGAGCTGACGGTCATGTTCAAGGAGCTCAAGGGTTTCGAGTTCATCGTTTACCCGAAGACTTTCGACGCTGGCTACTGCAAGGGCAGGTGCCCGCCGAGGTACAATCCGGCGCATCATCACGCCCTTCTGCAGAGCTTGCTCTGGCAAGAGGACAGGAAGAAGGTGCCGAAGCCGTGCTGCGCGCCGAGCAAACTGGACCAACTGATGATCGTTTACTTCGACGAGAACGATTCCACTCAGTTGAAAGTTTCGTTTTGGAAGAACATTCAAGTGATCGAGTGCGCTTGTTCCTGAACGTCCTCTTCGCGGACACTCTCGATGAATTTCATTAGTCACAGACGACTCACCAAAGAATCGTCCGAATAACATTTCGGTAGCGTCTCCGATAATGTATGCGTGTGTATGTAAATATGTATAACGTATGTATATTGTGTTGAAGTATCGCGCGATCTTTCCTTTAGCGTATTCGTTTTCTCGAACGATGTATAATTTGACTTTTCGACACCGTCGATCAACGACTCGAAGGCCGAACAAGCTTTCGCACTGACTGTGATACTAAAAGATATTTAACGTCGTTTCGGTAGACTATATGGTATTTCGTATTTTGATTAAACGCGTTCTTTTCTATTTCCACCCGTCCCCTCGTTATCTTACTCTCTTCGTTATTTCGAACTTCGCGTAGACACGAAATCTGACGGAAGACGTATCAATTTTTCACCTTGTAAAAGTAGTTTCGAAACCAAGTAACAAATTCTGTGCACAATGAATCTTCTGTCAATAAAATATCAAACTGTATGCTTGTATCGTTAAAAAACGAATCGAATTCCGAACCTCTGTAGCCTCGCGTTGCATGTACTCTGATCGATTACCGATCATGTAAAATAAAACTTAATTCGTTATTTATATGGAAATTATCTGTTTGCTTCGATCAGTGAAACACACGAATTGCTCGTCGCACATGCATTTACGTATTGCACAATGAAATAAGAATTTCATATCGTATGAAACTTAAAGGAACGAAGAACATACGAATGGGCAAACTCTTGTGTATTATAAGGGGTTATCACTATACGACAGCAATAAACTTTCGCTGAACGCGTTGTCGTCGCTTACCCTGTACGAGGCCGAAGGTTACTCCGTCGACCGAATTATGCAATGCGGGACGATTCATTCATGTATCGTTATCTACAGACGAACCAATTGGACACGCAGACACACACGTTCAGGGAAAAGTACGAGGTAATCATTTCTATTTATTTGGTTACAGAAGAATAAAAGAACGAATAATATATGTATAAAATAATCAGAAAATACCATTATCTCCTGTCCGTTTTGCCGACGCCTCGTTTGCCGGAGAATAAATGCTTCGGCATCTTCGTACCAATGAACCGATCCGCTTCTCCCTTCAAACCCTTCTTCGCGATCTTCTTCTTCAAAGCCTTGTGCGCGATGTTCTTCAATTTGGACTTCATCGTCGAATCCTTCACTCCCATCTCGTCGCGCGGCGGTCTTGAACAGCTGCGAGCGGCCGATCTCGATTCCGACTGCATACGAGCACGCTTTCTAGCAGGTTGCGACAAGGACCTCGACCTTCCCCTGGTTTGCCTGAAATGTGCGTCCTCCGTGTTTTCCATATCGAGGCCCAAGTCTTCCATTTGTGCTTTCAACCTGGACACGGATCTGTCGCGAAGCTTGGCCCCCGTTGTGCGCGGCATTACGGGCTTCGTAGAGGCTTTCTGTATGCGAGCCTCGTCCTTCATTATAATCTTCTTCTCCCGAATTTGTTTAGCCATTTGCACGATATCACGCATAGTCTCGGACAACTGCTCTACCTTGAAGTCGTACATTCCTGCCTCTTCGCGTAGACCCTCCTGTCTTTCCAATTCATTTAACTTATCGAATATCTCCGGATCGATGTAATCCGCGACATTGTGTCCCTCCCAAATTTCTGGGATGATATCGAACTTCTGATCGCCTTCTATATCGTAGTTCTTCTTCAAGTCGAGGACGTAGTCGTCTCCCATTTCTTCTTCTATGTCTCTTTCCAGTTTCCGTTTCGCCTTAGCTCGTTCTTCCATGCTCTGTCTCTTTTTTAAAACACTTTCAGGGATGCAAGGTGCGCGGACTTTGTTATCCCTCGGTATAGGTTGCGCGACGTGTAGGCGATTCAGGAGACCCTCTACCTTCTTCGTTTTTATCTTCTGATCCACGCGGAAAGCTAACAATCGTTCGCAGGTTNGGTTGCGCGACGTGTAGGCGATTCAGGAGACCCTCTACCTTCTTCGTTTTTATCTTCTGATCCACGCGGAAAGCTAACAGTCGTTCGCAGGTTTGTATCTTGACCTCCATGACTCCAACGTCTGTCATCGTACTCATTTCCACCAGGGGAATATCCTTGTCTTTCAGTGAGTTCAAGAGTTGCTGCTTCTCCGCTGGGAGTTCTTCGAAACCTAATATATCCACCTTGTTCAGGACAACAGTCAGGGGCTTGTTTGCAAACAACGGTTTGATCGATTCAAACAGTTTCACCTGAAAAATACAACAAATTAATATCTTCACGTTTCTAATTGATGAAGTTCTTTAAACTTACTTGATCTTCTAAATTGTGGCCGCACTGCTCCGATATGTCGCAAAAGTACAGTACGGCTGCTCGCAAATGCGCGAGTGCAGTTATTGCCTGCATTTCTATTACGTTCCTTTCCTCCAGCGGATGATCCAAGATCCCTGGTGTGTCGATCACTTGCCACCTCAGATACTTGTAATCTGTGTGACCGACGTATAACGATTTCGTTGTGAACGCGTATGGTTGAACCTCGACGTCGGCACGAGTGATTTTATTTATAAAACTACTTTTGCCAACATTCGGAAATCCGCAGATTATTATAGTTCGCGTGTAAGGATCTATGCTCGGTAAACGAGCCAAGTGTTGACGAACTTGTTCCAGATATGCCAAGTTTGCAGCTTGTCTTTTCATAATCGTCGCCATGCGACCCAATGCTGCTTTCTTTAACTGTTTACATCGATACAAAGAATCTCCATATTTCAACAATCTAACATAATCCTTCGCGACGCTGTAATAATTAAACAAATGTTTAGTCAATAGAAAGAGGTACTCAATTGATTCTGTCTCAATTTGTGCGTACATACTTGTCTATCAAGTTCCTGGCTATGTTTATTTGACCGAGAGCCAACTTGTAATGGTCCTTGTCATATAAAACATTCATTAGATCGGCATAAAATGGATGGACGTCATCTAACTTTGGAAATTCTTGAATAATTTGAGACAACCGATCGTGGAAACTCTGCTGCGAGAACTTTACTTTGCGCACATAGAACGCGCGTATTCTTGTGATTTTATAATTTTTATGTATCACGGTCGGAGTCTTACGTTGGGTTTTCGATAATATTATATCGATGAAGTCCTAAACGAGAAACGGGAGTTTGTTAAACGAAACGAACCAATTAAATAAAGTAGTACATAAAGGAGGTATCTAACCTTTGCAGTCGGGACGACCGCGATTTTCTTAAAGTTGTACAAACTCATCGTGGCTATTAAATAGCAAACACGTAGAAATTATGTAAAACTCACGAAAGTTGCACGTTCAATGATACGTTCAATTTCGAACGTAATAAAATGAATTTAAATGCCACATGTAACAAAAGCACGTGCTCTTGGCTCTTCCGTTACTTCAATTTTGACGCTGCAGTTGCTGCAAATACACGCATGACCATATGCGCATATAGTCTGGTATTTGAACGTGGCACCATCTAGCGGAATGAAGTTGCGATCTAAGCGTTTTAGATTTACGAAGTAAAAAGAGATAATTTATGTGACAAGTCACGGCCGTCTATAGTAGAAGGCCGTAACATCCCCCACCACAAACCGAAATCGGCCTTCTAAATTCTTTTCATGTAGGTTGCCTTTCATGCATATGTACGGTTTATGTCGCATGACTCGATGACAGGCGCAGGCGCAGACCAATTAAGAAATACAATCGTATCTGTCTTATTCGTCCATAAACCGTACATATGCATGAAAGGCAACCTACATGAAAAGAATTTAGAAGGCCGATTTCGGTTTGTGGTGGGGGATGTTACGGCCTTCTACTATAGACGGCCGTGG
>SMSR01008857.1:0-25484 GCA_019453355.1 Ceratina japonica | reverse complement strand
ATAATCGTTCATGTGTTTTGGATAGAAAAATTATTATTCCTGGTATTTCCACGAATTAATCGAGTGCTACTCTCTTTATTTAAGTGTCGAAGGATAGTAGAATATAAATCATCGTTAGTTTCCAAGTAGTTTTAAGTAAACGCAATGAGATTAACGATAACCTTGTTTCGAATGGCCGAATGGTCGAAGAAATACGCGAATTTACCGGATCGTTATATTAAACGCGTGACAGAGAAGGTACGTAATTTTGTATATACTCTACTGTACGATGTACTCATTTTTTTAATTTGCTGGTAGATTTATTGGAAGCCACCGCCTGGCAAACCAAATTTTCTCCCACGCACAGTAGAGGCAAATAAGAAGTTGTACTGGTCTATCCATAGGCCTTGGACCACTAGCTTTATGTTAGGAAATTTTGTTCAAACAAAAAGACGACATATTCCAGTTGAACCTATCAAGAATTGGAGTTTCTTCAGAGGAGATCGGGTACATATATTTACAATCAATAGAGAGAATATGTAATTGAACTATGGTTTCTATAGGTGGAACTATTATATGGTAAAGACAAAGGGAAACAAGGGATTGTGAAAGATATTATACAGGAAAGGAATTGGGTTATTGTACAAGGACTAAATACAAAATTAATAAAACACGGGAAGACTAAGGATTTTCCTGGAGTTTGTATGCTTATAGAACAACCATTGTTGGTCACTAGTCAGGTTCTATTAGTAGACCCTTTTGATCTGTAAGTATGATTTGTTAAACTTGTTTTCAAACATGTTTGTATATAATAAATAATACAGAGTAATCTTAGGAAGGGAACTCCAATTGAATGGAGGTGGACTGAAGAAGGTGAACACGTGAGGGTATCTACCAGAACGAGTAGAATTATTCCCATCCCCATATCGAGTGTAGAAACAGTAGATTACAAGACTCCCGATGTATATGTCGAACAGCCCAAAGACACTGCTGCATACGATGTCAAAGAAGTAACGTTTCAAGTATGTGTACAATCATTTTCCGTCAATTTTATCCTTAGAGGAAGATGAATGATTAGTTTTCTTGCTTACAGCCGGAGTTGAAGACGTTCGAAATGGATATCATGGACAAGATGGACATCAAGGAGGATCGTGTACCAAAGAAATATTATTGGTATTAACGTTGTTGAATGTATAATGTTTTTACAATGTAATATAACATGATAATGTACAAGCGGGTTCGTTCGCTGCGTGTATAAAATAGATCTTTTTCCTTAAACGGATTGCATTCTGAGTCTCTTCTCATCCTTAGAAACGAAGCCGCAAAACGTGGATTCAAGTACTTACACACCGACACCTTTGCAATTTAGTCGCATCGTTAAAAAATACCATTAAGTCCTAGAGTGAATTTTTTTTTATAGCATTTATCGTTTATCAGGGAAGTCGTCGAAGATGAGCCGTTCATTTATTAATGCTTATTAGTTTTATATTAACACACATACATATCACAGCATAATTTTTAATAAACGCAAACCTAGAAACGAACGTCAGTCTACATTTAAATACGTCAGTAATACATTATATTAACATTTCTTCATTTTATATTATATAGCCATCTTTTTTTAGATCAATTGCATTTCGAATTCTTATTTACAAATTTTTTATCTCCGTTCATCCTCCGTTGAAATTAACTTCGCGGAGCGAAAAGTAACGTAACGGGCGATCGGAAGAAGCGTTACTCTGCTTTACAGTAATCAAACGTATTTAAACAAATGCTAATGTTCTATAGTTGAATGCTACAACAAATAAAGAGGATAAAGAAAAAACGAGACGATTCAAACAATAATCAACAATACGCGTAAGCACGAGGTCTAAGTAGCGTTCCGACGAATCTTTTACTTTCTTCAAAGTAAGAAAAATGCTAAGTACCCGCGCGAGAATCAGTAAAGAGATCGTTCGAACCGATATAAATTATTCATACCCGTTCGAATCGCTAGTCGATCGGAAGGTGTTGCAACGGGCTTATTTAATTGACTCTACCGTTCACGAGGATTTGGTGGCAGGGTGCCTGACTAGGAGGTTCACTTCGCCGTCGTGTAGTTTCTTCATCAGGGACCACGCCTCGATCCTCGACATCCGCGTCACGTCGTACCCGTTCACTTCCAATAATTGATCCCCTGCTTTTAATGCACCAGTCTTTTCGGCAGCACCTCCTGCGACATCGAAAACATCCAATAAAAATTCAAGGAGCGAACTATCGCGCGAGGAGTCGTCGATCAAAACGTACCGGTAAATATTTTCTTGATCATCAACGGCCTGTCGCCGAGAGGGCTGTCCCTGCCCCCTTCGAGACTGAATCCTAGACCAGCTCCGTCTTTGTACACTGCCACGACCGAAGGCGGACCCCACGCAGTATCTTCAACGATCTCGTTCGTCTCGAATCCTATAAACCGAACGATCATCACCTATCGTGCCTCGACAACGCACACTGCGAAAGAAAGAAAGGTCGTATCCTACCTTCGATGATTGTTTCGACGCTCGCGGTCCGTGACTTCAATTTACACCCCTCCTCCGTTCTCGATCTTGAAACGACGAGGACGACTTCTGATCTAGGCTGCTTCAGCACCGCTATGCTCTCCCTGTGCGTGAGACCCTGCGTGCTTCTACCGTTTATGCTGAGGATTCTGTCACCCCGCTGCACGCGACCGTCCTTGTCGGCTATGGAATGAGCCAGCACCCGGTGGACCGTGATCTCCTTGATCTCACAGTCAGCTCCCCCGGCTAGAGCTATCCCGACGCTACCCGTGGGATTTTCCTTGTGAAGCAACACGACTACCACGTCGTGAGCACCACGAGCTTCTTCGAGGCTCGCCTCTTCTACCAACTGCGCCAATTCTTGCTGCGAAATCAAGCTCGTACTGCTGGCCAACGAACTGATGCTGCCGAACTGCTCGCTGCAGCATCTGTCCGTGTCCATGTCTGTACCAGCTGGAGAAACATTCTCGTCCACGCTGCTGTCTAAGCTCGGGAATCGGTTATGCGTAGGCGGTGTGCTCGCCTGACCAGTGGAATTCGCTTCTAACGCCTTCTTCATGTCCGTGACACTTGCGCTCCTTCGACTCAGACTTCGACTAGTCGGGATCTTTGACAAAAGAGACGTTTTCGATCTCTCGACTTCCGTCGTCTCGTCACCGCTGCTGTCGGCTAATCTGGATTTTCCTAGCGTCGGAATCTTCGAGCCCTGAGATTTGTCTTCGTTCCAAGAGTCGTTCAGAGTGGACGAGGATCTCCTGACGTATCGGCTGTCTCTCGGCTCCCACGATCTCCCCTGGCCGTTCTTCTCGATCTTCGTTTCGTTCTGATTCCGCGATAACTTGGTTTCCGTCTTCGCGCTCAGAATGTCTTCCAAACTCATCTGACTTTTCGACCGACCGAAACTCCCGTCGTCCACGTGTATCGCCGATCTGGTCCTGCTCTTCGTCGTAAGGATGGTCAGAAGATCGTTCTGATCGTCTGTCGGTTTCTTCAAGGGAATATTCGAGACGCACCGTATAGATTCGTCCTTTCTGTTTATCGGTCCCGCTTTTGACTCCTCGATCACCGATTTATTATTAGTCACCGAAATATTATTCGCGCTATCAGTCTCGGATTTTTTCTCAATTTTATTCACTGGCTTCTCCTCGGGTTTCGATCTGACCAGAGCCTTCGCCTCCGTGCGCACCCACATCTTCAGATCGTTCGATGGCTCCATCATCTCGAACTTAGACGACCTCACTGTCGTAGGGATCACACTTTTCTTCGGGCACACTTTCGAAACCTCGGCTTCCTTCTGGAAGATTTCGTCCTCCTCGTAAGAATCTGTTACTTCGATATAAGCGATCTTTACATCCTGCGTAACAGTTTCTTTCGCACGGTTCCTCTGATAACTATCACCGTTCTCAACGATAGTGGACCTGGAGACTTCGTCCGGGAACTTCCTCTGGATCAACGGCGACCCGTTTAAGTCCCTGCCGCTCCTGCACCTCGCGCTAGCCAGAATATTCTTCCGATTAATGGCCTCTACGCTCTGCGGCTTTAATACTCTTCTAGACAGAGACTCCGCGCTCGCCTGCGAACCGGAAGTGAGAGTCGATGAGGTACTGCAATTGGTATCCGTACTATTGGATCGCTTCAGTTGCCTCTGAGGTATCTGAGAGGTCCTCGAATCCGTGATGGGCGATCGGACGTCGGAGCTGCTGCTGCTTGACGACGATCTCTCCGAAACGAATGTCCTATCGCCGAGGATGTTCGATCTCAGCTCCACGTTAGACTCCCTCGGGTAAGTCCTCGGGGTGTCCATGATTATGGCTCGTCGTTGATAATTAGTTTCCGTAGAAACGTACGATCTCTCGGACGAGACTGTGGATCGTTCCGAAGGTACGGGGGACATGGGAGGACTGAAGCCGCGAGAGATGCTGCTCTGCGAACTGCTCACTGCCGAATCATTGTCCGAGTCGTCGTAATCCATTCTCGTTTTTCTTTGCACGGCTTTCGGTCTATTGCGCAAGCCTTCGGGCGAGCTGGTCGCCGAAGCGAACTCGAAGCTGTAGTCGCTTCTCGTCGGACTGCAGATACTCTCGAGGCTCTTCGGTGGCTCGGAGATCGTAGGCGTGGTACCAGTCGTCGTAGCCGGGGAACTTTTCGTGTTTACGGTGGTGGGCGAGCCGTAAACTGCTAGACTCTTTCTTTTGAAAGCCGGAGAGTACTTCGAGTGGATCTGAGGTGCTGGCATCTTGAAAGACGTCGTGGCTTTCAAAGGCATGCTGGCTGTGCTCGCGTTGCTCGCTAAAGAACTCTGGGAGCCCCATTTGTCTTGGATACTCGCCTTTGGTAGCTGTAAGACATAACGAATATCCAAATGCTTACAAAATATCACCGAGGAAATAGTATTAAAGAGTGATGATATAATTAAATTTAAAAAAAAAAAACGTATTGAATGTACATAAATTTTAAGATCGATACAATTTTAAAATATGATATAATTTTATTTTCAACTCACCTGGTGCAAAAGTATCGAGTCCCTTGATTTAATTTCCGGCAGGTCGACGATCGGCGTGTCGATCGGAATAGCTTCTTTCTCTGGAATAACTAAACCCCTCAATTTCGAAATCGACCTCCTCCTCTGTTCGATCAGCTGATTCAAACTGGTCCTCCTTATATCCTCGCTGGGCCTCGTAAAGGTAGACGCCAACGAGCTGGTCCTCGTAATCTGCGGTCCCGACAATTGATCACTGGTCCCTGAATTCTGGCCGTACGGCGTAGACCCGGAAAAACTTGTAGCACGAGATAACGCGGGCGGGGTGATAGGTTTCAACGTGACGACCGGAGGGCTCTGGTTCGCCAGTGAATAATTCTTCACCGGGGATTTAGGAGTCTCGAACGAACTGATCAACGGCGTAGTCGTAAGTGGTTTTTGTGGGACGATGGGGAACGTCTTCGACGTGTGGACCGTCGGCGAGCTCACTGGAGAACTTTGCGTCACACTGGGGGTTCGCCTGTACTTCTTCCCGGGGTCCACGCTCCTCCCCGAGTCGGTTAGATCAAAGGAACTTTGCGTTCTATCCGCGAAGAAAGTTCTCTCTTTTTGAGTGGAATTCTTCTCGTCGCTGCAGACGTCCTCCGTCGATTTGTATTTCGACAGTCTCCTGCTCGTCGGCGTCGGGACGGTCACTGGGTTCGGGAACAAGGGCCCGTCTAAACTGCTCTGAGAGGAGAACATCGCGATCTTATCCCTGACGGATCTCTCAGATTTGTCATCTTGTCTCCAGAGTTCACCGTTCAGTGAATACTTTCTCTGCGTCGGTTCTACGATCGGGTTCCTCGTGTAGGGAGGAGGGATAGTTTCCAGCTTGGGTGGACCTGAAACAAATCCATTTCCGTGTCGCGTTTAATCGACCGACATCGTAGCTCGGACGGTCTTAATTTTCGAAACACGGGAATCTACCTGTGAGGGGCAAAGGTGGCGGCGTGTCCGGCTCCTTCTCGCGTTCCTCCTCGACGCCCGGCGCGTCTTTATGATAGTACCCCGTGATTTCGATCTTCTTCTCGGCCAACATCACGTTACCGTTACCTTGGTTCCCGTAGCTGGAGTAGTTGGTCACGGCCGCGGCCTTTTTAACGAAGTCGTCGGACGGCTTGACGTCGGCCACCATCATCTGGTTGTCCGTCTCGTCGACGCTCATTTTCCCGTTTATCTCGATACTCGGCAGACCGATCTTGTCCTCGACGTTCGTCGATCTGTTGTCCGGCATGATTACGCTCTTCTCGATCAGTTTGAACTCGCTGAACGATTCGCTCTCGTTGCAAACGAGACGGCCGTTCATCGTCGACGTCCTCGTCGGCGTTGTGCCAGTCGTCACGAAACGGTACTGCTGCTGGCTGTTGCCACCGAACTCTTGGTAGGCAGCTGGGAACTCGTCCCCGTCCGGGGGCAGGCGCTGACCGCCTCCGCAGTTGTCCATCCTACCATTTACCGTCTCTAAAATCACACCAACACACGGTGGTATCGGTTAACCGTTTAAAACTATGCCCGCGCTCAAGATCGACGCTTTCGAAAATAGAGCCACTCCATCGATTTCAGAACGCCCGCCGTTGAACCCGGTCGTAAACCTTGAGAAGCAATCACAAATTATCCAACGTTTGTGAAACGATGGAAATTTATCCTGCGACTACTTCGGGACGATTTAAATTTCCCGAGACACGCCCAGATGAAAACTAGACGTCCAGCGAATTTCTTATAAAATTATAGACCCACATAGATTTGATTTAAATTTCTATTCTCTCTTAGCGAATTTAGAAGTCGTGCGTAAAATTAGGAAATCGATTCACGGTACCCTGAGCTCCGAGTCGGTCCCCGACACGCACGCGTCAATGATCCACTCGAGCATCTCGAATAGCTCTACGAGCTACGGAGCAAGATTTATCGAAGGAAACAGGAATAGGTGAACGAAAATATATGAAACGATATGAGGAAGGAATTCAGGATCGGATCGACGGACTTTTCATTTAATCCTTCCCGTTTATCGCGCGGTGGAATTTTAATCCNAACGATATGAGGAAGGAATTCAGGATCGGATCGACGGACTTTTCATTTAAAGCTTCCCGTTTATCGCCCGGTGGAATTTTAATCTACGTAATTGAGATATTCCCATTTGGTCCGGTTCTATCAGTAACGTTGTTGTGATTCACGTTCAGCCGTGTTTAGTCTTCGAATCCGGAAGAGAAACCGCTTCATTTGCATCGGAACACCTTCACCCAATCATAAAATATTAGACGGAAAGACGGGCTCTCGTCCTCGAGGCAGATCGGCTCTCATTTTTTCGGATGCAAATTTTTCCTTTACGGCGCATGTAGATTGCAGAAAGACGCGAGCGAGATATTTAACGATCGGGAAGAATTCAGGAAGCCAAGGACGAGACGATCGCGGGAAAGGAGTTAAGAGGATATTTTAGTGGTTTACGCAATCTTACTTTCACGCGACGGTCTACATAGTTAACCCGAGTGTCCTGGGGATCCTGTAAATCCTGATCTCGCGAATCCAAGGATTTCTACATTCTAACGCTGATAAAAACCTTTCGCGCACGAGTTATCTCGTTTGACCCGCGAATAATTAATTATATTATCAAATTATTCCTACTACTGGTTTCCGACATTCCGATGATTTTAATATCAATTTAGTACGAGCTAATGCATAAGCGATTTGTCGAGGTTCAGGGGAAATTCTTATTAGATTTCGTCTTTTAATAAATGCATGAAAAACGACGATCATTTATGTATCGACCTGATGCAACAATTCTGTCGGGGAGAGACATTTCACGGTTGAATTGCGTTCGCGTGGCGAGTCTCGCGGGTAATAAACCGCGTCCCGCTAACTTCTGATTAACATTCCTAGCCAGTTCGATGGAACTAATCGGGCGAGCGTGCAACCGATCGTCACACGATACACCGTGCACCACGTGCCATCGGAAATTCCATGTGGACCGGCGCGCGGCGAGCCGGTATTACGTAATATTTGTAGACGAACCGCGCCTATGAGTATCCCGCGTTTCTCGCTGAAACGGCGATTCACGATTTCGACTCGGACGATCTCGGAAGCGAGATAACGAAATCTCGCGATAATGATAACTGTAAAGCTGTTGGAATCCCTCGCCGATTTCCGGCGAATTCGCAGCGGGACGACGCGCGTTTTAATTCGCATACCTCGGCCACTTGTCGAGGGTAACGCGGCTGGAAATGCGTTTACGCACACACTCTCGCCACCCGATGGAGGTACAAATATGGTGCGATCGCTCGGACCTAAGCTTTCCGCTTCTACTGCTACCAATTAGTCTCGTACTTCGGCAATTTTAATAATCTGCTCCAGATACGTCTCCTCACGTTCGTTCCAAGATTCACAAAAGAAACATTAAATTTCATTCTTCTGACACTTCATCCATCTCTCAGACTTATACTACTCGAGTAATCTTAACAATTCTCTCAAATTCACTGCAAGACTCGTTCAGAGACTCGAGAAAGGAAACGAGATTTCAACGCTCGNATCAATTTAGTACGAGCTAATGCATAAGCGATTTGTCGAGGTTCAGGGGAAATTCTTATTAGATTTCGTCTTTTAATAAATGCATGAAAAACGACGATCATTTATGTATCGACCTGATGCAACAATTCTGTCGGGGAGAGACATTTCACGGTTGAATTGCGTTCGCGTGGCGAGTCTCGCGGGTAATAAACCGCGTCCCGCTAACTTCTGATTAACATTCCTAGCCAGTTCGATGGAACTAATCGGGCGAGCGTGCAACCGATCGTCACACGATACACCGTGCACCACGTGCCATCGGAAATTCCATGTGGACCGGCGCGCGGCGAGCCGGTATTACGTAATATTTGTAGACGAACCGCGCCTATGAGTATCCCGCGTTTCTCGCTGAAACGGCGATTCACGATTTCGACTCGGACGATCTCGGAAGCGAGATAACGAAATCTCGCGATAATGATAACTGTAAAGCTGTTGGAATCCCTCGCCGATTTCCGGCGAATTCGCAGCGGGACGACGCGCGTTTTAATTCGCATACCTCGGCCACTTGTCGAGGGTAACGCGGCTGGAAATGCGTTTACGCACACACTCTCGCCACCCGATGGAGGTACAAATATGGTGCGATCGCTCGGACCTAAGCTTTCCGCTTCTACTGCTACCAATTAGTCTCGTACTTCGGCAATTTTAATAATCTGCTCCAGATACGTCTCCTCACGTTCGTTCCAAGATTCACAAAAGAAACATTAAATTTCATTCTTCTGACACTTCATCCATCTCTCAGACTTATACCACTCGAGTAATCTTAACAATTCTCTCAAATTCACTGCAAGACTCGTTCAGAGACTCGAGAAAGGAAACGAGATTTCAACGCTCATTAAATTTCATCTTCCCGATTGAACTTGCAGATTGGCTCGCTTCTACTGACCTCGACTCTTGGCAGGAGAGTTTCATCACGACTGACATAACGCGCGAATTCTTCTCACAATGAAATCTCCGATTCCGCGGAAACTAACTGGACCGAGGCGGCGGCTGAATTCCACGGTTAAAGTTGTGACCGGAGGTCGCCGGAGGACCGATTCGGAGAAAAAGCGGCGACGGGACCAAGGGGACCAAAGGGGCGAAAGACCCGTTCTCGCCGGTGAGAAGGCTCTCGTAAGACTGGACGACATTGCTCGCCGAGGCCAGCTTCCGCGGTTACCGCCGTAATGCGTTTGCGAGAGAAGGGATAAAACTCGACGGTTTTCGGTACGCGTATCTGTCTCCAGATCTCAGATCCTCGATCATCTCTCACCACGGACCCACTCCACTTATGTAAAATGAACGTTGCGCCCGAGTCCTTTCCTCGTATCAATTCAACACGTTTTTTCTTTTTGAAAAAACACGATTTTAATCCTCGCTAAAATTGATGCGAGCGAACCAATCTCGTAAACAATTTTTACGATTGCAGTAACGCGTCGATCGGCACGGAGTTTCCCCGGGTTAAAAATGACTGTCCCAGATCGACTCTTACGAAATTGGTCTCCGGTGAACCTACTGAAAACCGAGCTGCTCCGAGATTCAAGCTGCTTAGTGGCAGCTTTGTGATATAACGAAACAATGACTGATGAAGAAAATCGCATCTGGCAATGAATGAATCAATATCAAATGACATCATTAAATATGCGCAGTCGAGGAATCATCCTTTTCTCGAGAACTATTAACACTCGCACAATGGTATTGTTTCCTGAAATCCATTATACATCTTCCATGCAGGAATTAAATTGCTAACATTCCATACCACGGAACAACCATGAACTATANGACTGTCCCAGATCGACTCTTACGAAATTGGTCTCCGGTGAACCTACTGAAAACCGAGCTGCTCCGAGATTCAAGCTGCTTAGTGGCAGCTTTGTGATATAACGAAACAATGACTGATGAAGAAAATCGCATCTGGCAATGAATGAATCAATATCAAATGACATCATTAAATATGCGCAGTCGAGGAATCATCCTTTTCTCGAGAACTATTAACACTCGCACAATGGTATTGTTTCCTGAAATCCATTATACATCTTCCATGCAGGAATTAAATTGCTAACATTCCATACCACGGAACAACCATGAACTATAGTGAATGCGAGTATTTTTGACAGAGTCCGGCGACCGATTGTCCCGTTTATATAATTGCACCGGAGTTTCTCGTGAATGACTTACGACAGTGTGTCGAAGGTGAGGAAAAAAGGCGTAGTCACGCGAAGGTTAAGATCTATTAATCGCGAATAAACGACGGTGCTATCGATCGATCGGCTGATTAATCTCGCGCGTGTGTCAACCGGGTTTTCGCGGCTAGAAATCGCGGCGAACGTGCGCGACGTCAGAACGCGAACAGGAAGCATCGTACCATTATTGCGTCCGTAGCGATAACATCGAAGCATCGATCTTTTAACCCGGGCTTATCGTTCCCCGATCGCTGAGATAGCTTTGATTGGATTCGTGGCAATATTTTACGGATCGCCGATACGAACGCAGGATATTAGCTCGTCGGTTTAATAGAAATAAATCTTCATTGACCCGTTCTCAGCCTGAGAACTGCCGGGGAACTTAGACTCGGCTCTGATAACTCTTTGATAATAGGTACACGGAGTATGATAAACGACGCTATAAAAACTTTTTCTCGAAACAATATTTTCGTGCGTCGATAAAAATATCTCGAGAGGCGAGCGCGCGCGATTTAAGGATTTACCGTCTTTTTAATACACCTTGTCTGACGCACTTAAACGTAATTAATCGCAATCATAAATTACGTGATCCAGCCGGCTGGTTTGAGACTCGTAACTTTCCTCTGGCAACGGCTGGAGGAGACCTTGGCGATCGGAGATCTGAATCGTGTAGCTCGAAAGTGTCGAACCTTGTACGCAGATTATATTAATTGTTATTTTTTATCCCCTCCCAATGAATTCCCTTTGTCGCCGCGAATCACGGCGGAACGATTTCTCGTTTTGTTGATCCGCGCATTGTCGTTCACAAATCGATCTTTCTGTTACCGCGATAGTAATCTTTTCATTCGTAAAAGTAATAAATCATCGTCGATTGGAGTATCGACCGTTATAGCTTCCTGCGTGCGTACCGATGATTAATTTTACACGCATCATGAATCGTTAAGACGAAATTTCAAATGACAAACTTTCCCGCGATCGGCCACAGCCAGCCTTCTGTCCTTAATTACACGTTCTCGACTCGTTGTCTATCAATTTGTATCCAGCGTCAGAAAATCGTCTCCTCCGGATGCTTCGAAACTGGGACACGACGCAACGTAATACGTACGCCGAACCACGCGCTGAAGGGTTAATATCACGTTGCAGATATCCGCGACCTCGAGAAGTACGCGCGGGTACTTATGTTTCGCCTGTTAACTCGCTAACCGTCCACTATTTATAGCGGTTATCGAGCGTGATTTTAATTGAAAGAAACCGTGCATCTAATGGGAAAATGCTACCGCTCGAAACAGCCCGGGGATCGGCTTCAAATCGATCAACGATCGAGCAAGAACCTCCAACGGGAGATTATTCCTAGGAATTACCTGCACGCAATTCCTCCTCTCCCGTCCTCTGGCTCAACCTTAAGGATAAGCATCGAGACAGCTGTTATGCCGATGCGATACGTGACGAGCGGCTCAAAGTCGTGTTTGATAAATGTCGTAACAATTATTATATCGGTCAATTTATCGATGATTCATAGAAAGTGTAAACAGTGATTCTCTCATCAGTCTCATTGCGAAATCGTTCTTTTTTGCCATGATCCCGCACTCTGATTCATGCGTTACATCACGGACCGAACAGGGCCCAGGCCTCTTTTGTTTTACGACGAGGCACGCGGGTGTACGCGTCGGGGAGAAGAAATCCTTTTAAAATACGGACCCGGGGTATCGCGTTACTCCCGACCCGTTCGAGTCAACAGCCATTTGTCACGTTCAATTTCCGTTTCCTTTCGAGCGCAGCCTCGGTACGTTTCGTTTCGTACTGCGCCCGGCATCAATGAAATTAGCGGTGCACTTCGTTTCTTGTTCTGAGCGTCAATGAAACTGGACCAGTTTAAAAAGGAACGCGTCGATCAATTTGAATAATCGTGGGTATAAGAGATCTCAGAATGCGGAAACGTTTGAGTAATTGACTCTCGTCGAGTACGTGCTCGAGGATGTGACAAGGGGGCTTAGCCGCCCGTGGGAGCTGCTCACACCTTCGGAATTCTTATCCAATTAGTGTTTTGTTTTTTTTTTATCAACCAGATTGCTGGAACGCTGGTCAAAGCAAATAATAGATTCGCGGGTAAATGCGAGGACTTACGTGTCTCGGTATCGATACGAGCTTCGATTGCTGGCGCTTTTTACCGGGACCGACGCCACGTATACGGTGCACGCCGCTTCCTAGTTTCTTTCGACGTACGTGGAACCCGAGGAACTCGAGTCGTCTTCCCGGGAATCGTTCCTCACGATTTTTACTTCCAATCTACGTCGCTGATTTCGAGACATCTATTTCCACTGACTGTCTGACATTTTATCTGAACCGATGACATCAGACATAAAATGGCATGCGCTGTTTCTTTATCTTTTATTACATCAAACTTATCAGCAATTTTTTCGTTACATCGGCCGGACGTAATACTAGATAAAATTGCCCGGTGACTAATTATAAAAGTAAAAACGCGTCGGGAGAGGCGAAGTCACGTTATAATTGAGTCAGGGGATAAATGAACGGTGAATATTTGTGGAACGAGAATCGTGACCTGGACATCAGAGATACAGGGTTCAGGCCCCGTTGCTCGATTTCGTCTCGGGAACACACGAGAGACGTTCATTACCGGTCGCCGAACGAGTTCGTGACACGTCACGGCGTATCTCTCAATGTGAAGTTCGCGGAGGCACGATCGAGGGCGAATTCTTTGTGGACTTTCACCGGGCGAAGGACGGCGACCGAGAGGCTTTGCCGCGGTCACGCTTTTCGAAAAATTCACTCTTTGTTCCGTTGAAACCGTTTCGCGGAACGGAATGCCTTTGAAACTGAACAACCAATAAGTTTTTTTGTCGTTCATAAATATGTAACGCGGTAACAGAACCACATTAATTGCGATAAAATGCATAAAACTGTTTTCCCGTTTTATTTTTATTCGACATCTAACGTCGTTCTATCGTTAAAAGAGTTTTTGCCAAGAAGTCAATGTATGCAGCTGCTTACCTGCTTGAGGATTTTCAGCGACAGCCTCGGCGAAGCGTGTGGTTCGATTCTCCTTCTCTACCTCGTCATTCCGCGCTGCAAGTAACAAAAGCAACAGACTGTAGACTACACACCGGCATTATTCCACTAGGATTTCCACGATATCGTAAACGATTATTGAGTAAAAAGAAATGAAGCGTGGCACGATAATGAACGTCGGTAACGGTTCGAGAGACACTCGGCTCGCGCATGAAGTCCCCGCGGCTTTTCTAGCCTCGTATTGTGAACGACGTTTCAATTAAGAAAAATTGCAGGCAAACAGAGGGCCCGATAGTGAATCTAACGGAGTTTCCACGGGTTTTCCGACGATTTACGACGGCCGCTCTTCGGGTATGTCGCGGATGACGTTTCAATTAAGAAAAATTTAGCGAGCGTACACAAACGGGGAGTAGTGATAATGAATCGAGGTAATGGCTCGGTGGACACAGCTGCACGGTTGACTCCAGTTGACCCGTCGTTTATTAAACATCAGATACACGGGATGGGACACGCGCGTCCGCTAGCCCGTCTACGGAGTTAACAGAGATCAAGCTTTTCTCCGGCGTTTCCGTATTTCATGCATCACGTGTTCCATTGCAAAAATTGAATCTCCGGCGAGACGAACGCGATTTTTTATATCGTGACGCGCATAAAAAATAAAAGAAAGAAGTGCACGTAGTTTAAGGCCGATCGAGTGGGACCCTTGTTCCACGCGACCTTGATCGCTTAATGAATGCTGCAGAGATCCGTATCTCGAGGCGAGGAGCACGTCCACCGGCTAATAAACCTTTGAACCCCATCGCTATTAATTAATCTCGGCATGCTCTTGTTTATAGAGCCGGAGAATGGAAAGTGAATTCGATCGCTATAATTTGCGAATCGATATTGCAAATAGATTCGGTAAATTACGAGTGCCTGCCGATGACCCGCGGGGTTGCAATTAACGAGAAGGTTCCTCGACGAGAATCCTGTAATCGAACACGGTCCCTCTTCATTTGCAAATCGTTCGTCGAACACGCGTTCTTATTAAGCCGGAATTCGTATACGTATATGAAACGGAATAGACGATTCGACTCGTAGACAGAAGTTGAGACCCCGAAGTGTCCAGGGAGGGAAATGGTTAATCGAATTAGCGAAGGCGTAACGAGACTCCGAGACGGCAGAGTTTTCGCATTCCTTAACCGGATAAATACTTTTGCGGCGCAAGCAGATTAACGCGAACGATATCAGCGGCCTTACGAGCTCTTGCGGTGCATCGTAAACCCTCGTAACCGCTGCGGCGTACTCTACGTCTAATCGACTGTTCAAATTCCGTTTTCCTCGCAATTATTATCGCGCGCGATAACAAAAGTGTTCGGTGAAATTCGCAACCGCGTGTCCGATATTTAATTTGCACGAAGTTCTGGGGCCTGAAATTGCGGGAGCTTACTGCAATGATTGAGACGATATTTCAGTGGTGATCGAATGAGTCGACGAAAGGGCCGGCGGGAAGTTGACCTTAAGGGTTCCGCGCGTATACCAACGAGAGAGCGAGAGAGAAAGAGAGAGAGAGAGAGAGAGTGGGAGCTAGTTCAGAAGCGGTGCAAACAGGAAGAGGACAGGCAGGTCAGGAAAGGGAGCGAGCAAGAGGAAGGAAAGAGGGAGGTGGAAAGGGAGCAACGAAAAATAAGAAGAGTGGTTCTCTTCTCCGGTCTAAGAGGTTGGGAGCGGGTGGCCTTGAGCAGGTCATCACCTCCGGCTGATGCTGCGCGCGCTGGACCATCTTAACTTCTTCTTCTTCTACTTACTCCTTGAACCCCACGCCAGTCTCTTTTACCTTCTTCCTCTTTCTCGTTTCTTCCCTCCCTCCCTCTCTCTCTCTCTCTTTCTCTCGTCTCTTTCCGTCCTCACTGTGCACGCTCTTTACACTTTTCCACGGACCTCCGGCACACAGAACGACCCGTGCAAGCTAACTCCCCGGCGAAACGTATTCACGATCCCTTTTGGCACAAAGCCAATGACCAATGATATTCAAATACAGTTCTGGTCAACACCTTTTAGTCACATTTTGCCAAGCGTACAACGGTCGATTAGCTCGGACCGCGAATCGTCGAGAGTCGACGGCACTCGGTGTCGCGTTCTGTCCCGCAAATTGAGTTTGACAAAGTGGATCATAGCGTTTCAAAGACGTAATGACTCGGCCATCCGGTGTCGCGAAATTCTTTCGAACGCGGCCAGAGATTGAACACCTGGAAAATGTTCGCGAAAAATGCAATCGACAAAAATCCCTCGTGTACAAAATCGATATGATCAGATGCGAAGGGAAACGTCTTCTTCTATTTCTCCGCGATAATACAGATGATACACCGGTAACCTGACGTACGATAATTTTCAGGCTAATTGCCGAACAAGTCGAAGGGAATCACGCAAATCGAGTTTGACAAAGTGGATCGTCCGTAACGCCCCTCGGACGTAAATGGTCGGGCACGCCACGCGTCAGCTTTCGCAGGTACGACGAAATCGTCCCGGTAAAAATCGACCTCCGCGGTATCGACTTAAGTGAATGAGAAAGATAAACATAATAATTACGGCAAATTGCGGGCTGCCGCTGCTGAAATCGCGAGAGGGGACTCTGGCACCCCGAGCCGTGTATGCGTTGCCAAATCGGAATCGGATACAGCTCGAACGAAACGCTGGGGAGTCCCAAACGAAGTGCATGTGTTCGCGAGATAGAAGTCAACGTACTTGGTAGAGAATGAGTAATTATTGTAAATTAAAATCTTGGAAAAGGTGCGACAGGAAATGCATCGTGTAGGTCGATACTGTTAAGCGTTCGGTACACAAACTCTGATAAGAACGCTTCTACTCTTAAGAGCTTTCGAGAGAATTTAGAATGATCCGATCGGCTCGATTCTGGTAAATAATTTTCCATAACGCTCGCGAGGGAATTACTCGACCGTAACACGATCACGGAGCTAGGCGAGTTATCCTTGTAATTATTGGCTCGTCGTTAATTAGCACGGATTCAATTAAATCGCCGGCCATTACCTGGGTAATTACGGAATCGTGTGATTGAAAGAGGTATTAACGATTAACCCTTTACGCGAGACACGCGCCAGCTGAGGGAAATAAATCCGTCCCGATTACCCGCGCCAACATAATTGTGATCTACGCGGTGTAACGTCTCAGTTACATTAAGATACGATTGCGAGCGACGATAAGAATTGTTTATGAAACAGATCGACTTACGGCGGACGTGGATTAAACAGTCCCGACCCAAATGCAAATCGCGCTTAACATTCTTTCAGAGAATTTTACTGGTGAGCAAAGTGTTTCAGCAACGCTCGTTCGAGCAGGGGCAAAATCGTGGTTCCGATTTCCAGTCTGAGAGATCGATAGATCGCGTGCCGAGCTAACGGAGCAACAATTTGCTCCGCGATCCACGTTAAACGACGAACACTGACTTATACATCGATTACGATACGGCGAACATTGATTTCCGTAGACTTACTGTCAGAGACTCGGATTCGGCTGGATTAGGAGCGGTATCATTGGTTGCGATAGAAATTATCGCGTTGTCGGCGCGCAGTTAACACTTCCGAAATCCACGGGCGAATCTATTCCCGGTTGGCGGGTAATCGGCCGGTGAATTGCACCGTGCACGCGATACACGCCCGGCCCATGAAATAATAAACGCTCTCACGATCGGGCTAACAGAGTGTATTCTCGCGGAGCGACGCAGCGAACAGTTGGCGCCTGATAAACCGACCGCGACCGATCAACGAATGACCAACAACATCGCCCCCGCGTCGCCCTGCGGATATTTAATATCTGAGAGCGTGTACGCGCGCAGGAGATGCGTTCGATGAATGAGCCGATTGTGTCTTACGCCCGGCGAATACAATCTCGCCGGTCTATGTGTACGCTTTCTCTGTCGGCCGTTGCGAAATTGTAAACGAAACGTATTGCGGTGTCCTCGAAACTCGAGATCGCAGAATCCGTTGCAGAAATCGTTTGTAAATTGGCAATAAGGACACGGCGGAAAGAATTCTCGGAGGATGATGGTGGTAAATGTGTAGTCAGAGGCAGGTGTAGGCCATCGGCGGTGTCAGCTGCCAGCGACAGAAGCCCTTGGCGAGGCCTACCCTTGAGAGATTCGAAAAATATCCTCTGCGCTGGTGCCGGATGGAGCCGAGCGAACGGCAGCTGTTGCTCGCGCTTTTCTGTGGGTGGCGAGTGAAAGTGCAGCTTCGAGGTCAGACCGGGGGACAAATTCAATTTTTGCGGCCAAGTCTCTCTCTCGCAGATCTCCACGAATTTACTTACAATTTACAAATTAATGGAAGTAGAATAACTCTTGTACGAACACTGAAACCGATTTAAATGTGGAAATTGAATACGATTGTAAACTCAGTCGGGAAATTGAATTTACTCTGGAGGCTTGAATTCAATAAACCAGAATAAGTCCGATCCAGCCGTTGAAATTGATTTAGGAACAGCTTGAAGTCCGGAAGATTTAATTTACTGGAGTCAGTCTGGCAGATCTCTTTAGTAGAAGTTTCACACGGTCAATTATCGAGTCAGGACTGATCAACTGGTCTAAAAACGGTTCCAAGCGTTTTGTAACAGCTTAGCTTTTTTCGTTTCCGAAACTTTTTGGTCGGATGAGAAAGCGGCTCGGTCCGGGGGAGAATCTTTTTTTACCCGCGCGCTTCTGTGATGCTTCGCATCCTGCTACTGAACGCGTTCTCGCGTCGATTGTATCGTAATTCCGAGTCTGCTAATTGCTCTTTATTCAGCTGCTCGGTTTTACGGCGTTTTATTTAGCGAACGCCAGCCGTGAGTCAGGCGCGAATTATTTGCCGATAGTCGGCCAATGATTCACCGGATCACGCGAAACGGGGGAGTTCAAGAAATATGCTTTTCATATTCTAATTCGCTGTTCGTGTGACACCAGTCGCGAGCTCCGAGGACAGATCTCTGGATCGCGTTACTAACTGTTCTATTATCGCTGGGGAACTCGTTCTACCGTACGATCTGATATTGTTTCAATATGTACACACGCGTAAGTATAAATTAGGCGCCGGTGTTGTTCGCTACATCATTTCTGGCATTCTCGCTATTAGCACCGAGCCGCGAGTACGTTTCGCACGGGAGTATTTTTGACGTCCGATTCGGGATAGGAATGCGCGAGTAAATATTTAAATACCTTTTTCAGTCACGGATCGAGCCCGGTTACGTTCGGTAGCTGCGGTTCGCCGAACGGTAACGCGATCCCTCGGTACCAGATTTAATATCTCTTCACGGTTTTTGGGCACTGACTCTCGAACACTGTAGAAATCACGGTTTTTGTTGACGATTACCGCGGCTCACGAGTACCGTCGACTTTTCACTCGTCGAGTCCAAACAATTTGCAATCGAACGAGTTTTCACATTAACGTTCGGACGAAGACGCGTGCGATGTCGAGATGAGAAGACGGTCGGAACGGAATTAATTGGAGAAGCAGCTATTGACAAGTGGAGAGAACGTTTCAGCGGACGAGGGCCCTCGGCACGTTTTGACTCGGAGCGTCGAGAAGAGACTGGCGAACGCCTTTCTGGCTCCGGCTGGGACATCGCTGGGCATCCCTTTCCACCAACGACGGGGCTTCCTTACTGGTCTCACGGAGAGACCGAGGTACCTTTACTCTTGATAGGTTACCTTTGAGTTAACTCGATAGGATCGTAAACGTGCGCGTGCATATAAATCACTCCCTCGATCTCGAAAACATCTACAATTTTCGGACTCGACACTTCGCTCCCATCCAAAAATCTACGTCCACGTATGCAATTTGCCATCTGTAAATATTTTGAAATAAATGTCTGATTGTTAAAAAACGATTCTTGTTCCATTTACTTGTCCTCGTTTCCCACTGTCCAAATTCGAACGACCGCGATGTGATATATATCGGCGTATCGATCGTAACAATTATCGTCGATAGAGCGAGTTCGCTTCGTCGGTGATCGACGTGACAGCGGTGGTTTGCGACGTGCATCGGCCAGTTTACAGGACTAGTTTAGAGAACGTAAGTAATAATGTATAAAAAGTACCTTATTCGTTTTCGTTTCGCGAGATCGAGATCGAGATCGTGGATAATCATTTTTGATGGCCGCGGGGTGCCTCACGCAGAATCACACGGTGGAAACCGTAACCGGAGTTACACGTTCCGAGCCGACCTTGCGTCTCATTCCTGACCCGTGTGCCTTTTTTTTCGCGATCCTACGCGGCTACTCTTATCGAACGATTCATCTCAGCCGTGTCGCGATTTCGCCAGTTAACCTTACCAAATCCGAGGGACCGGAGAGACGCGGACGCTGCGCGCCGAAACATATTTCCGGGAAGCTGTCGGCAGGCCTTTGCACTCCACAGTAAGCATGCATATTACTTCGTATCTTTTATCGCATACGGTATCTCGGTCTCAAAGGGAATGCTCGTTTCCCTATGCTTCTGTCATTTCGATATAGAAGAGAGGCTCAAGTTATTTGTCATATTATAGTATACGTGTCTCATATACATATTTATGTATATCCAAATGTAGGGTTACTCTCGACGATCGTGAACATAGTTGCTTAAAAAATACATGTGGCGCCACTGGAATTTCCGGTTTAGTCTCTGTCATTGTGGTGAGTGTGGATCAACAATTTTCGTTTACGTTTTTCTGACAATGTATCTGTATTAAGTGGCGAGTGAACGACGAGAGGAAGGAGCAGAGAAGAAGGACCATTGACTGGGATCGGTGACAAAACGTAAGGATCATCCCGGGGTTTTTCTATTAGGAGCTACCAAAGGCCATCGGCGATGCATTATTCATCGGATGCGACTACTGACCACGGGAACGAGGAATTTCGAGGACCTGCAGGGTAAGTACCAACGCATAATATGTACTCGACGTTGCATGCGTCCCGTAGTCATAATTTCGCGTTCCTCGATCCGAGGTTCATAAATGTTTCATGCCGGGATTGAATAGAATCGTCTCGCGTTTCGAAAAGTCATACATAGTTGCATTCGCGATCAGCATAAGCTTATTTTAAGCGACTGACGACGTGCGTGAGGATATTTGAATGGACGGTGCGATACCACTGTTCTCCGATGTAGTTCAACAAGCACTTAATGCCGGAGAATTCCCCTTGCGAGTAGAACAAGTCGAACGCGTAACTTTCGTCGAAACGTCCCGGCGTGTAATTAAAGAGCGACCTTGTGCAAGATCTCGTTCCATCGTCCCCGAGGACGATTATCTCTCAAATTCTTGCGTCACGTCGTTTTCCTCGTCCGCAGATTCCTTGAACCTGCACTTAAAGAATTCAATCCGTTCCGAGACAAACCGCTCTCGGGTCTTGTAAAAAACGAATTAGCTTTCTTCGATCCTCGAATCGCTCTGACCTTGCGTCCTTCGACGATTTATCTGCGTATACTCGGGTCTAGTTTCTACGATTGCGTAACACGTCTGATATCTACTCACGGCTCCTCGTTTCTCATGGTACCTAATGTTTGAACGAATCGTACGGTACAATGTTTGCCAGGTAGAGGCAAAGTGCTTATCCGTGTTCGCGAAATTTACAACAGAAGCCTGGCCGATTGAGTTTTCACGTTATTCGGTAACACGCGGCACGAAACGAATTACCGCTAGCTCCGCGGTGCATTTGCATGCGCGACGGGCCGCCCGCTCCGATATATCCCTGACAATGACGAACGTGACGTAAATGGCAGATGCATACTTGTAAAGGCCGACTCATTGTCACGCAGGCGTGTACGCGTACCGTTTAAATTGTGGCCAGAATCTCGTAACGGGGCCGCGTAGGTGCAAAAATCACGCTTTCGGGAATTCCCGTTGGAAAATTCCAGCGGGCATTGCATCATCGGATCACGATCTTCTCTTGTCACACAATTTATTATTAATTCCCTTGAATTAGACGCAGTTAATAAATCTTTGAGGCAGCGTTTACCTGCGTTAGACCGCGTGTTTTATCAGGCGGTGACATTATAGCGGTTTCGTCAACCGAGGCTCGCGCGATGAAAAACACGTAGGCACGGAAAATATGTAAAACGGCATTCGCGTATCGTTCAAAGTCAAAGTTGGCCGAGGGGAAAAATACGTCGTCGGCGGGCTCAAAGGATAGTCACGCGCGGTTGATTAGTCGCCAGAAGAATGTTGACTGGGCAAAGTTGCGCGTGGGAATCCGTGGTTAAATCTAAGGACGCGCACTCCGGAAACGGGAGTCGGCTCTCCCGTTCGTATAAGCGAAACAAGATCGCGTCCGAAGAAAACGCTGAAAACGAAAGTCTCGGAGGCGGCGTAGGAACCGAGCCGCGCGACTCCTTCGCGGATCCTTTGGTGGTCTTCTACGATGCGCGAGCGACAAAAAAGAAACCGGTCGAGCTTCTTCCGTTTCGCGAACGAGGGGAACGAAGGAAGGGTCTCGCGGGTTCAAACTTGGCGCGAGCGGCTCTATAAACGTAGAAGAGAGAGAGAGAGACAGAGAGAGAGAGAGAAGCCGGATCTGGTATCGTGGAATGCGAGAGTGCACCGGGTCCCGCGCACGAAATCCCCGCGAGTGGCCGATCCTCTTCCAATTAGAGTCGAACGGGATCGGGAGATAAACAGAGTCGTAGGCGCGAAATAAATATCGTTGTTCGTCCGGCCGAGGTCGGATCGGCAGATCCCGCGGCTCTATCACCGTGGAAAGGCTAGTTTTTTTTCCCACCGACCGAGAAGGTTATCGACGATAACTCGTCGTCCTCGCGGGCAAGGACCGATCTTTTTCCGGTGTCTAACAGGCATCCGAGCAATGTCGCCGCTCGTCGAGGGCATTCCGGGCAGAGAAAAATCTCGCCGTCCGAACCGTGTACGTACTTACGTACGACTACACGGGTACTCGCGTTCTGGATCGCGCTCGTTTCCTCGACGATGTTTTAGCGCCTCGGGTCGAGTCGCCGTCGCGATAAGTCAGCTCGTAACTGTAAAGGGACGTTCCCTTCCTCGTTTCGAGGCGACAGCAAAAAAGCCGAAAATTTACGCGGGCACCCGGTCCGGACGAAATACCTGGGGATTCGCCACGCTTCGGATTTCGCGCGAATCCCTGCAAGCGTAACACGTGCGTCGTCGCGGCGACGACGTCCGCGCGTGGCAGACGGCGGGCAGCCAGGTAGCTCTTGAACATCTGTTGCCAGGAGGTGTCTCGATTACGCATTCGTTTGGCCGCGAATTTTCCACGGCCCTCCATACTAATTGCCCGAGGCGCTAAACGCGACGCGCTTTGCACAGAGCCCGACCATTATATACCCGCTCGAACGGGGCACGAATCCTTTCATCGAGCATCGATCGCCGCTTTAACTGATCGTTCACGTTCGACCGGATTACCGCATCAGATTTGCTCGGTACGACGGTTATTACCCTTGTTACTTCGAATTCCCCGGGACGCATGAATTCAAGTATGACTTATCGGAGCTAATCGAATCGGTGCCCGGCCACCTTCCGGGTCGCTGGAATGTCGTTGCTTAGATCGGACGTATTGGCCGCACGTAGGCGATCCTTTCATATCCATTCTCTGCCCGATGTCGTGCATTCCCCCTTTGTAAATCGTACGACGCCCCGCGTAAAAGAATCCTGACAAATCGAAGGCTCGTGCCGAATCGCATAATCGTAATCGCGTTGAGGAGATACGATTAAGATATCTGACGATCGAATCGTGGTCCAGAACCGCGGAGGGAGGGCGTATGGTCACGGCGGAGCGTGGGTGGCTGGTCAGGGTCCGAGGGTATAGTAGTCACAACAATATGGCCGGGTATCGCATACCCCGGGTCTCCCAGTGGCTGACCGCGCTCAAGGTCCACCCGTTCCCCGTTTATAATCGCCTTCCTTTTCGAGATCTTTCACTTTGGTTCGCTCCCAATCGATTCGACCGCGATCTGTTTGCCCGACGCACCGCGCACCATCCGATGAATCCCGATCGAAGGAGACGGCATTCCGTCCCGGTAGCTCGAGTATACTGACCCAAAGATATAACTGGTCTAGCCTGGGATCGCGTCACTCGATTATCCGTTCCATTCCGCGTCCAATCTGGCCTAACGCCTTCGCTCACGCGATCCGACGATCACGGCGAATTTTCATACAGAACGGAACGCCGGTAATTCCGATTTTAAGCGACCGTTTAACGACGTCTATTTTTCTGCGAACGCGTAAAACTCGTGTAGTTCGACTATCGGAATTCGTATTGAAAGTCGGTAATAACGATCGACGGTACTTTCTCCCGAGGCATTTAATATTCATGCCCGCATAACGAACCCGGGAAACGTCATGGGAGCAAAGAGATTGGCGCATCGACGCATTAAACTTTGCCGGGAATCGTTCGTTCCTGTTCGATTCCCAGGAACCGGTCACGAACGGTGATTAGCCGGATCAATCATTCGGAGAAACTATAAATCGGCTCCGGAGGGAGCGAACTCGTAAGCTCGTCCGCGATTATTAAACTCACGGTCAAACGTGATCGATGCCCGGCCGGCGCGGATTCCGTGGAACTTAGAAATTAGATCGTCCGGGGTTTTATTTATTGCGCGGCTCGACGGTAACTCAGCCGATGATAGCCGAGGGAAACCGGTCGGGTTTAAAAACCTTTTTAAGTCGTTGTTTATCCGTGGCGAGCGTAATCATAAGATAAACGCGCGTATTAATCAATAGCCCCGGTCGTTAGGCTCGCGTAAAACCATCGCGGATACTCGTTTCCCGAATACCGATTTAACCAGACTTTTACGACCCTCCGATCGACGGCATTCGATTTTCGAACATAAATCCAACCGATCCGTTGCACGATAGCACGCGCGACGGAGAAAGGAGTCCCGGAAATGCTGATCCTATTGAGAAATCTCGAGACGCATTCCAAAACGCGTCGCTAAACGGGGTGTTTATAATTTTACTTGGCCAATTCATAACGCGTCGTAGAATTTGATGAATGATTTCTTTGTCGTCTTTTACACGCGGTACGAGATACCTTCTGTTCATTGAGCATTGCATTAAAACATGTATTTGCACGTTGCAAGAGGTTCTATTTAAGGAGCGGCAAGGTCGGAGGCGAATTCGAAACGGAGCGTAGAGGAATGCGAATGATTTTCGTGTTCCGTTCAGTAAAAGTTGATCCCGGAGTCGTAAAGTGCGCGTTTAACCGGATCCTAAAAGCACCTACCGGTAAGCCCGTTCTGTGCAAACGAAATAGCTACCTGGCGCGCCTCTCTGTACTTCTTGAATTATTCTTAACGGTTCCGTTCTCACACCCACCGGCCGCTTTCGAGGAGTGGTATATCGTACGGGCTTTACACGTTTCCCGGAGAATTTCGAAACGAAAAATGAGATCCGCCCGGAGCCAGTCGGGAAAGTATGCAAAAATTAATGGCCTCGCTTTTCCCCGCGGAGCTTCAATTATAAATGAACCGTCAGAATCCATATTTAGATGCTTGCTAGCCGGCGTTCGCGGCGCGTTAACGCCGGTTTAAAATACGAGAGGTGTGAAAACCCTCGATTGTACGTAGGTGAGGTTTGGTTCAGTGGATCATGGGTAATAATGCACTGACTGTAAATAATTGACTGCACGCCCACGGTAATCGACATCCGGTACAACTACCCCTGCATAATTAAGGTCAGGAATTCAAACCCATTGGCACGTCGGAGTTATCGTAGAAAGAAAAGCAGTTTCACG
>SMSR01008855.1:9479-19822 GCA_019453355.1 Ceratina japonica | reverse complement strand
CTCATAATTGCATCTACCTTAAACCCTGATCTCTGGCAAACAGTTGATAGAATCACAGCTGAACATGTAGAAAGGACCAAAGAACTAAGAACTCTGAACCACATTTCAAAATTCAAAAAACTCCTACCACCTGCAAAACCCTCTTCCACACTATCACACACAGTAATAAACCACAGCAATAAAATCCTAACCACTGACGAAATTTCCATCCTAGCAAAAAGTCCAAATTTCGTTATTACGTCTAATCAAATTCCAACAGAAGAGATTATCTCCCAAATAGAACCCTCAATCTTCCATCTACCACCTGAGGAGGGAAATGAGATAAGGAGAATCACGACGAACATCTTGAGAAAGGCGAAAACCTCCAAACCCAACATCACCAGAGCTGAAAGGAACTCCCTCAAAGATCTGAAAAATGATCAGAACATCTTAATCATGCGGGCAGACAAGGGTAACGCAACGGAAGTAATGGATAGAACAGAATACACAAATAAACTGATGGACATGTTACAGACAAACGTATACAGAAAATTGACCCGAGACCCAACAGGAAGAATAGAAAAGAAAACCACAGAACTCCTCAGAAAATCTAATCTTCACGAAGGCATAATCAAAACCATCAACCCGAAAGAATTCCAACCACCCAGAATTTATGGACTACCCAAAATCCATAAAAACCTCTCAGACCTATAGTTAGCTCCATAAACTCTCCAACATACAAATTGGCCAAATTTCTCGCAGCAAAACTCAAACAGCTGACGGGTAAAACACCAATCTTTGTCGAAAATTCATTTGATTTCATCAAAAAGATCCAGAAGATAAAAGTAAGACCGAGAGAAATATTGGTAAGTTTTGATGTTGAGTCCCTTTTCACTAATGTCCCCGTTCTAGACACAATAGAAATAATAAAGAAGTCAAACAAGATTGAATTCAATTTAATCCCCTTTATACAACACTGTCTAACAACTACATATTTCCAGTATCAAGGATCCTACTATGAACAAGTCACAGGAACAGCAATGGGTTCATCAGTATCACCTATCATCGCCAACATCTTCAGGGAAGATTTTGAAAACAAAGTTCTGAACGAGGCGCCCTTAAAACCTACACATTGGTTCAGATACGTAGACGATACATTTGTAGTATGGAGCCATGGAGAAGAAAAACTGGCTTCTTTCCTAAATTATCTCAACTTACATTACATCCCAATATCACATTCACAATGGAAATTGAGAAAGATAAAGGAATCCCTTTCCTAGATACCAAAATGAAGCGAAAAGAGGACGGAACCTTGGGTCATAAAGTGTACAGAAAAACAACATACACAGATAGATACCTGGACGCATCGTCTCCCCACTATCCAGCCCAAAAACATTCTGTACTAAGTTCCTTAGTGCATCGAGCATTTGCCATGAGTGCGCCAGAGCATTTACCAGCAGAATTAGAACAACTAACTAAGTCTCTGGAAAAGAACGGATACCGGAAGAAAGACATAAAATCTACTATTGAAAAGCAAAGGGTAAGAAACAATAATGAATCCTCCCAAGAAGAAGAAGAAGAAGAAAAAGAAAAGCCCAGAACCTTATTCCTTCCACATCTCCACGGCACAACAGACCGGATAGGAAAAATATTGAAGAAGTTCAACATGCGAACAATATTCAAACCGGCAGGGAAATTGCAAGAAATTTTTCCGAATCCCAAGGCCAAGAGACCAATACTGGACTCTCCAGGAGTTTATGAAATCCCTTGCTCTTGCGGTAAGGTATACATCGGAGAAACTGGGAAGATGATAAGTACACGATTAAAGGAACACGAGAGGTGTACTAGGTTAGGCCATTACAGCCAGTCGGCCTTAGCAGAACATAAAATAGAAACAGGACACCAAATTCTCTTCAACGACACCAAGAGGAAGTTTCGGCAGTTTTAAAAGCGACGCCAGTCGCGTGGTGATGAAAGAGCATTCTGCTCCCGGGTCAATTAATGCCCGTCCTGAAATAACGTAATTGGAATTATGCATAAAGGTAACTCTAGCAGAAGCGAGGAGAGTTGTGCGCTTGGTGGATGCAAGCGTAGCTACGCAGTTTTCGCTTGGAATTGGCTGCATCTCCGAAACGGATGCAGCTGTCACTACGGGCGCATCACAATGCAAAAGCGTGTGATGGTTGCCTTTGCACCTGAAACAACGACGTTTAGAAGGACAAGTTTTAACTAAATGAGACGACGAGGGACAATTCAAGCATAGCTTGTTTCGCTTAGAAATGTCGTAGCGTTGCGAAGATGTGGAGCCTTTGAACTTATCGCACGAGTAGAGGGAATGCTGATTTTTTTATAGAATGTCCAATATCCTTATACTTGGCAAATCCGTCATTATCCTCTTGGCTAATCTGCCATTGCTCACGAGTAGAAGTCTCAAGCTTACGTGCAATACAATGAACAAGCCAATTCTCATATTGACCTACTGGGCACTCAAGATCTTTTAGAACACGAACTGCTTCTTCGGCTCGATCGAGCACCGCGTTAAGATCGTTGATGCTGCGCGCTTGAACTGAAGGGAGTTGGATAAGTTTCTCCAATTGTTTAAATAAGCTAATGCGAGGATCGTCATAACGACGCGCAACGTGTGAGCCTACCCCAAGCTCCATTCAAGTTTGCAGCGATAATCTCAAAGTTGCCAAGTCGAGCCGCGGCTGGACCTCGGACCGCGTTCAATAAGTGTTGAAGCTTCGTTAGTTCAGAAATTTGCGTGTTCTCCGTGATAAGAGTGACGGAACGCTGTATCAATGACTCCCATTCCTCGTGCTTGCCAGAATCAGTCTGAGTCAAGCATGGCCAACAACAATAGGTGAAATACATTCGTTCTCCCCACTCCATGCAGCTTGACAGTCCGTGAGGCTATGACGTCATACTACGTCTATGCCAGTCTATCGCGTCTGCAATGCGCACACTACTAAACGTTCAGACTACTCTCCCTACATAGGCTCCCGCTCAAGGTTTTGTCGCGTGCGCGACATTGTTGGCCATGCCTGGTCTGAGTAGTGGGTTGCTCGGATCGATCATGACTGACGGTTGACCCTCGCCGATCCTCGATGTCGCCGCGTAATTCAGCGACAGCATCAATATAGGCGGTCTCCGCTAAAGTGTAAGCATCTTTGGCGAAGAAATCATGCTTTTTGTGCTGTTTCCGGAATTCATAAACCTTTTCATGTCGTTCGAGAAACTGAGTCCAATACCGTTCGAGTAAAGCTAAACGAGCCCCGAAATAATCAGCAGTTTGCAAGGTAAGGCTCTTCTTGTGTTTAGTATTTTTAATACAATTGATAATGTTTGTGCAAGTATTTAATTGCAACGTTAATAATGCAGCTACGTCCGATATGGTTCAAATCGAGTATGCATGACCGAAATTCCGAAAAGATACAGTAGCGAGTAATCGCGAATTCAGAAAAATAAGCCGTAGATAGAAACGAGAAACGAGAGTATTCTTGCCGTCTGGAAAGAATGTACTCGCTTCGCTTGGAAGATAGTGGGGGACGTAGCAAACGCCTTAAGTCCCACTTCACGGCTCCCCACTTCCTTGATCAGAGGGTATACGGGTGACACAATATTACGCATTAATAGGATTGCACATGTAAAATTTAATAATATCACAATACGAATATATTACAGTTATCATATTACAATTAATACAGTATTTACAATTACATTAATATAATGTACTAATGATATTACAATTTATACAATATTTACAAATATTATATACAATTAATACAATATTTACAAATATTATATACAATTAATACAATATTTACAAATTTTATATACAATTAATACAATTATTACAAATTTCCTACACTACATACATCGTATATCGACATTGTCGGATTCTTCGACCCATCCATCCTCGTCTAACATATCATCCGTGATATGGTCGATTGTTTTCAACTTATTTTCCTCCTGTATTGTGTGACGAATTAGATTCTGCCAAGACTCGGCGGACACATTTTCGACGGCTTCATATAGAAAGCGTTTAACGTCTACCAATTTATATGACGTACTTCGCGCCTTAATATAATCTTTAATTTGTGCCCATGCTAATTCAATAGGATTCAGCTCACAGTGGTAAGGAGGAAGAACAATATGTCCACATTGCTTGGCATATTCGTCGATGACATTTTTTTTTTTTGAAGATTTATATGTTTGACAATTGTATCAATCTCTCGTTCACATAATTTTCTTCTACCTTCTCCCCCTTAGCCACCAGCCATGCGATGATATCCTTCTTCTTCGAACTCATCGATGGATATTTCTCGAGCTGGACGCTGTGGTATGGAGTATTAGTGCCCCGTCTTTTAGCATGGGCACAAATGATTTAAACCAATAAAAAAATGTGTCGCCGTTCATCTCATGGTGATAATTAGCAGAATCTTTCTTCGACTCAAAACAGAGGAGGGCTCCAGGGACAAAGCCATCCGATGAGCCGATGTGCCCAATAATTAATCGTTTGTCCCTGCCTGAGGGATCAGGTTTACCTAATGATAAATCTCTTTGTAGGGCATCTCTGGGGCAGGTGACAGAGGTGTCAACCCACCTCTTCCGTCGGAAATCTCCGGAGTTAACCCAGGTCTCGTCTAAATAATATATTAGACGTCCCTGTGTCCGGTATGCTTGAACGTCGTCAATATAATTTTGCCGCCGAAGCACAATGTGCTCCTTATCTATTAACGCACTATTGCGCCCACGGACCATGTACTTAAAATCTAGCCGCTTCAATACCCTACACAGTGTTGACTCACTCATGGATGGGAGATTTTCATCATTATTAATTTCGTCTAATATTTTCCTTACATTCGGTATCTCCCAACGAAACCAAAATTCATGAACCTTCTTCCTTATATTAATTAAGTCGTACTCCAAAAGTTTTTCAAAAAATGTGACATGCGAATCTTTCTATTCGGCGATGTTACAGTGCCTGTTGCTCTGTACTCCGCAAGTGTTCGTTTTCGTGTCACTTGACCAATTCCAGTGTCTTGCGACAGCTTTTCAATTGTAGACTTATACGTTGTCGTTGCATTTTCTTCCATTATACTTTTATATATTAGGTAGTCGGAAAAGTATTGAGAGATTTCTGTCATTACTTGTTGTCTGTTGTCATATATGGCGCAACACTAATCAGGTGTTGTCATACTGATGCGCGTTTTAGAGGTGACATTTCAGTCTATAATTTTCATGAAGACAGTTTCGTGTTTCGTCAATCATTTCGAAAGTTATATTAGTGCGAAAATGAGTGAAATTTCTGAGAAAATTCGCTATGTTTTGCAATTTTACTACGATAAAGGCAAAAACGCTGCACAAGCTCGGAGAGAAATTTGTAGTGTTTACAGGCAAGATGCTTTATCAAATGCAACAGCGTGTAGATGGTTTGCTCGCTTCCGTTCTGCAAATCTCGATATTAAAGATGCACCTCGCTCCGGTCGATCAATCACTGAAAAAGTCGATGAAATAAAGCAAATGGTTGAACAAGATCGGCATATAAGCAGTCATGAGATTGGTAGGGAACTAAACATTCACCATTCAAACGTATGGACCATTTGCAGAAGGCTGGATAAAAAAAGAAGCTCGATGTTTGGATGCCTCATGATTTAACAGTGAAGAATTTGATGGATCGTGTATCCATCTGAAAATCATTGCTCAAACGTAATGAAATCGAACCGTTTTTGAAAAACTTGATAACGGGCGATGAAAAATGGATCACATACGACAACATTGTGCGAAAAAGATCTTGGACAAAGGCCGCTGAATCATCACAAACGGTGGCAAAACCAGGATTGACGCCAAGAAAGGTGATGCTGTGTGTTTGGTGGGATTGGAAGGGAATTATCCATCATGAAGTGCTACAGCCTAGTCAAACGATTGATTCTAACCTCTATTGTCAACAATTAACCAGATTACAGCAATCGATTAAAAAAAACAGACCAGCATTGATCAACAGAAAAGGTGTTGTGTTCCATCATGACAACACCAGACCACACACAAGTTTGATGACTCGGCAAAAATTGAGAGAGTTTGGCTGGGAAGTTTTGATGCATCCACCGTATAGTCCAGACCTTGCACCTTCAGATTATCATTTGTTTCGATCTCTGCAAAACTACCTTGATAATAAAAAGTTGACTTCGAAAGAGGACTGTGAAAATCACTTGGCTATAAGTTTTTTGCCGATAAACCACAGAAGTTCTATTCCGATGGAATTATGGCTCTACCTCAGAAATGACAAAAGGTTATAGATAATAATGGCCAATATATACTTGAATAAAATTCATTTTGAATAAATGAAACATTTAATCAAAAATATGACAAAAATCTCTCAATACTTTTCCAACTACCTAATATTAATAATAATGGTCCTCTGAGAAGATCCAACGGGCTATGAAAAAAAGAAGTTTTGTAGAAAGAAGGAATATTTTACGCACTGACAATATTGAAATGCAGACAATTATATTTATATTTTCTTACTTGTCCACGGGAATTTTTTCTGACTGAAGACAAGGTCAGACTTGATCCTTGATCTTCTATTTTTAAATTGTAACCCGTTTCGAAAGATGTAGCGATTTTACAGAGCTACGATGTTGCTTGGAGACACATGAAACTACAAATACTTGTCGATTGACCGAAGTATCGACTTTTATACTAAAAAGCAATGCCAGAGCCTGACCAATAAGAAGCCAGAAGGTCATTTTTGTACTTAAAAAACAGTTTTCCCAAGTCCTTCCAAGAAGGGTCGGGAGAAACGGGCATATTCTTCATAAATAACCCGAGAGGCAAAGTCATATTTTTGAAAATCATTGTTATCCTTTACCGGCTATGTACCGTAACATTTGTTTACATTTCTGCAATGCTTACATCATTACAAAAAGAGAATCCAATGTGAAGAAAGCAATCCATTGCATATTTGCCAATGAATTTTAAAAAATCATCAGTAAATCACCCGTTATACAGGGTCTTTCACCTAACTTGACCACCTTAAATATATCGCTTATTGTGTATGATAGAAAAAAATGTCAGAGGGAGAAAATATTCTGTTCGGAGGCGCCAATATGGTGATGGGACGAATTTTTTTTCAAGGTCATTTTTTTCGAGATTTCAAGGTCATCGTATTTTTTTTAAATGGAACTGCATATTCTCCCTGCAACAGTCTTATAGCTCATAAAAAAACGAATCCAACGAGGTACAATATGCTGACCTTCACGTGACCTTTAACGAGGAAATTATGAAATGTTTGTCGGTAACTTTAGTAAGCGTTCGGGGACGGTAAATGAAGGAATTTCAATTTTATGGAAACAGACTTAAGGTAAATCTTTATTTTAGAAGGTTTTCAAAATGTGCACCATGAACCTGGATACATTTTTGGAGGCGGTCAATAAATTCTTGCTGCACATTTTTAAGTTGTTCTACAGTAATTGATCTACATTCATGTAGAATCCTTTGTCGCATGTTTTCTGCTGTTGTGGGAACATCATTGTAAACTTTATTTTTTAGGTGTCCCCACAGAAAGAAATCAAGTGGCGTAAGATCCGGCGATCGAGCTGGCCAACAAATTCGTGCACCACGTCCTATCCAACGATTAGTAAAAATTCTGTCTAATACATTGCGTGCGACGAGTGCATTATGAGCTGGACAGCCGTCATGCTGAAACCACATTCTTGACCGATATTGTAACGGAACGTCTTCTAGCAATATGGATAATTCATTTGTTAAAAAATCTGTATACTTTCGACCATTTAAAGTTCCTTCGATAAAGAATGGGCCAATAACTCGGTTTTTGATGATACCGCACCACACATTTACACTCCATGGACGCTGATTCTGAACTTGCCTCAGCCAATGTGGGTTTTCCGCAGACCAATAATGCATATTGTGCTTATTTATTTGCCCGTTATTCGTGAATGAGGCCTCATCAGTAAATAACACATAATCAAAAAAATGTTGGTTCTGGTACTGTACTTGATTCAATGCCCAGTTACAGAAGACACGTCGTTTTTCAAAATCGTTTTCATCCAGTGCTTGATGTAATGAAACGTGGTATGGACGGAATTTGTTGCGATTCAAAATTCGCCACACGCTTGTAGAAGACAAGGCAGACTCGGACGCAATCTGTGAGCAACTAACATGAGGATTTGCTTGTACTGCAGCCAAAACTGCGATTTCAGCTTCTTCGTTCGTTTTAGTTTTAATACGATTTCTTCCAGAAGAAACAACACTGCCTGATTCAGTAAATAATTTTACTATGCGGTCAAAATTCCGTCTGGAAGGAACGCGACGATCAGGATGTCTTTCTTCATACAACCGTTGTGCATGCGTTGAGTTCCTTCCTGCTTCTCCGTAGATTAAAATCATTTCAACTTTTTCTGCTGTAGTGTACATGATGGATAAGCTTACTGCACTAATACCGATAACGTAGCTTGTTGTGCTGATACTGATTGTAAAGCGAGAACCATCTGCTTAGATTCATAATAATGCTTGTAAACATACTTCAACCGATGAAAGGAGAGTACGAATGTCTGTTTACAAGCACCAGGGACAATTACGCGGTACTCTGTTTCTATGAAATTGAAATTCCTTCATTTACCGTCCCGTTACCGTTAAAGGTCACGTGAAGGTCAGCATATTGTACCTCGTTGGATTCGTTTTTTTATGAGCTATAAGACTGTTGCAGGGAGAATATGCAGTTCCATTTAAAAAAAATACGATGACCTTGAAATCTCGAAAAAATATGACCTTGAAAAAAAATTCGTCCCATCACCATATTGGCGCCTCCGAACAGAATATTTTCTCCCTTTGACATTTTTTTCTATCATACACAATAAGCGATATATTTAAGGTGGTCAAGTTAGGTGAAAGACCCTGTATAGAACGCTGGAACTGTCGGCTCACAGGGCAAGGCGTTTCGACTGCTCACGAACACAAAGAAAATGTTTATATAGGTCCAAGTAGTGATGACACATGAAAAGTGTTAGAAGAAAAAAAAGAGAACGTGCCACATTTTTTGTGTGGGTGCGAAGTCGGTCCGTCACTTGCTATTGTGACTGGCCTATCTGAGAAAGGATGCGCAGAACGGCCTAAAAATGTACTGTGCCCAAGTACATTCTTTCCAGACGGCAAGAATAGATGGAGACTGGGCAGCCGGAGTGTACGACGAATAATAGAGTAGTCTAGTACGAAAGAACTTTCTAACAAATTCAAAATTGAACGAAAGTGGCGGATCGCCTTCGAGGAACAACGAAAAGTCGAGAGAGAGAGAGAAAGAGCAAGCGCGGAAACACGCGAAATGAGGCGATAGCGATGTGAATATGAGAAAGAGAGAGAAAAACAGAGCATGCAAAAAAGAGCACAAAAGAAAAGCGAAAAAGATGGCCGTTGCGATACGTACAATAAACAGTTTTCACCTCTGAGCTGTAAACAGGATGGAATGCGATGGTAAGCCTTGCCCTTGACATTGGGAAGGTAACTAGCCTGTCGTCATCGAGATGCCCGTAAAAAAATCGAGAATGTTCACGTTTGCAATTTGCAGAGAAATGCTACTTACATTCGCGAGGAACACTACAATGTTCACTATTAATCACGCTCTGCTACCAAAAACTGCTGCCGACCGATATCGATGATAGTTTTGTCGCGGCTAATAAGAGGTAAGCTAGTGTTATTGTCAAGTTCACAGAAATATTAACAAAAATATTACGCGGAACGACAACCTCAGAAGTAAACAGTAATTGTTAAGGATGGTTGCCCTAACTGGGAGCCGGAGGTGAGAATTGGATAGAAAATAACTTTTACGCAGTTTATTTCTCACAAAAAACCAATAATATGTTTATTAAAAAAAGAAGAAGACCAAAACCAATAAACATAAACTTAATCAATGATTAAAATAGATCCAAAAGTAAATGATTGAATATAATTAGCAGGGACGACCGCGAGAATCGCCCTGAATGTCCTCCTGCTGGTCTTATTAATCACTACAAAGGAAATAAACCGCGATTAGAGCATTTGAATCCTGTGCCTTTATTCAGCGGCAGATGAATTTACAATTCGTGCTCGCGTTAGTGGACTGTATATTGGTGTGCACGAGAAGAGCTCAGCTCTTTACCTCGTGACAAATACGTATCAAAGCGTAGCCTCGGATAATTCGAAGTGTCACAAATACATCGAATTAATTTCCTTGGCTGTTCGCTTGATTATTTCTGCGAGATGAAATTCGCAGCGAGCATTGCGACGAACACGTCGTTCCAACTCTGGTGCATGTCCCTGTTCCTTTGGAACAGTGAGGTATTGCCTGCAACTGAACACGGGTTCCCGGG
>SMSR01008852.1:6364-20006 GCA_019453355.1 Ceratina japonica | reverse complement strand
GCGCACACACGAAATTTTAACTTTTAATCTTTTTCTTTTTCTTTTTTTTTCCTGGAAGCAAGTAGGTTTTGAAGCCGCGGAGAGTAAGAGTAAGGTGAGTACCGGTGATACCTACACACACAGTTGAAATTGCGCACAACCACAAATATGTCGTCTGATCGCGAGAACGTGAATAGAGTAGGTAAATAAAAGTCGTACTACCGTAATTACCGTAATCTGTCCTGGCTCCAAAGTCAGCAGCGCGGCTATAGTCGGTTCGGCCATAGTCAGCTGTCCCGGTTGGTCCGTATCCTCCGACAGCTCCCGTCGCTGGTCCGTATCCTCCTCCCATCCCCTGCGCCGTGGACGTGTAGCCCATAGCCGCGCTTCCAACGTTCTGACCGTAGGCTCCGCGGTCGGTGTATCCGGTCCCAAAGTCGGCCCCACGTCCACTAAAGTCTCCAGCGCCACGATTGTAATCGGTGTACCCAGACGCGACGCCACCTGCAGCAGATCCATCGTAACCAACGAGTTGGATCGGAAGAACTGTAAAGCATGCCGAGATATCCAATTTGTATTTTAGTCTGTATTAAAAAAATTACACATGTACATATATATTATAAATCGTACAGATTCTATTTTCTCATTGCGATCGAATGCTTCGTACTAAACGACGAGTCGGATATAGAATCTAATATAAAAAATGTATAATACTTACGTTTAATAAAACGTAGATCTAGAATCTATCGATTCTCCGGCCACGAATCATTGTTTTTGCTTTCCCATGTTATGATCGTCGATATTCTTTATTTGGAATTGTTATACTTTACACGTGCAGAATTAATTCAATGTGTGCAATGTAATGACATGAAATTTTTTAAAATTAACGGTACTTTACTAGGTAAACGCGACGACGTGATCTGTGACCGGAGGGTCCGCTATACTACTACTACTACTACTACTACTACTACTACTACTGCTACTGCTACTACTACTACTACTACTACTACTACTACTAGTGTAGGAGATAGACCCCGTCACGTTTGCTTAGGAAAACTAACGGTTTTAACTAACCAACTTTCGACGCGACGGGGAGACACACAGAATATGATTTTAATTAGCAATGAGAAAATAGTAACGATACAGAGAATATGAGGGTAAGTTTACTGACCTCTTCGATCATTGTATGGTCCAGGACGAGCGTCTCTACCACCGTCTCGTCCTCCCCTACCACCTCTCATTGGTCCACCTCTTCTGTCTCCGTCCCTGCGTCCTCCTCCTCCGCCGCGCGATTTGCCGGTTGACTGTTCCACATTGATTGTCGCTCCTTTGAAGTTGGAATTGTGAAGCGCTTTGATCGCTGCAGCTGCGTCTTCCTCGCGTGCCATGTGGACAAACCCATACCGATTCATGACATCGCATTCCGTTACCTCACCAAAACGTAAAAATAATTGTCGCAACTCATCGTTGCGACAATTTTCTGGTAACCGACCCACAAATATTTTTGTTTTTCTCTGCAAAATTGAAACGTGCAATTAACAACACTTACCAGCTCGTACGTTTATACATGTATAATTTACGTGATTATAATAATATGTGCATGCATTTACACAGATTACCAATTATTAAATAAAATATTTACGTTTGCCTTGTACCTCTAATATCGACCATACTCCTCTTTGCAAAAAGTATGGTGTCTGATTGAGAATTTATCTCGCTCAAAATTTTTGCTATCATTACAAAAATTATATGTAACAATGATAACGTGATTTAACGTTGAGCTTACGCATAAATTATATAATTAAACGTTGACGTGATTTCGTTTAAAAATTCGTACAGTTATTACATATACTTAGACGCATTAAAAAAATAATCTAGATGAGAAAAAAAAAATATACAAAAACACAATACCTTACGTACCTAAGTTCTGCCGTTTAACTTATATGATAATCGTTCGTTAGATAATAAAAAATAATATTATACATGATAAATAAACGAGATGAGCAAATAATACAAAGTGGACAAGATTTACTATTAGCATTGTTCTTACCGGTTGATTAGATGAAACCATTTTCTGAAAATAAACAAAATAGTGTCGTTAATTGGTTTTTATCACGGTGTTCTTCGCTATTAAGTAATTTTACACCTCTAAGATTTACAATAGCCAAAGCTAACTTTTGCGATGCAACAGTTTCGTCTTGAACCACCTCTTTTAATTAATACGTCTTGTCTTTAGTACCAATTACGAGTATAACGACGACGACGACGACGACGACGACGTTACAAGAGAAATACATTTTGAAAAGCCTGTTAGCAATCATAAGTATATGTACGTACATATCGGTCTATCAAAGTCTCCTCTGATGCTATAAAATGATATAAATACACACAGATATAAACTTGGGAACAGAGAATGTCTGACTACCGAGAGAGACATAGAGTTAATTCCCCATAGCGATATCCATGTGAACGTGCTTTGTTCGTTCTTAATTCAAACTCGTTAACTTCTTTAAATGCACGTAGCGACACACGCATACGCTTGTGATTCGTATTTTGTATTACTCGAACAAGTTCCAAATATTAAAAATTTATATATACGGATACCTCAAACGATTCTGAATCGACCGTTGCAAAACGTGCAATTGAAATTGGCCCAGAAATTGTTTCAAGTGCTGGTACAATGACACAATTTTAGACGACTTATAAAAGCATCTCTACGTTAAATATTATTAATAAGGACTTTCTGACGTCTGTTTAACAGCATATTTTAATGATTAAGTAATTGAATCGGTAATGAAATTTCTAAATTAAAAATATCAGAATAATTTTATTTCAATTAATTTTTTATCTAAACAATAAATTCGTGAACTTTGAACTACTACTGGAAGTATAAGTGAAATAAGGTATTTTCAAAAATTATTGTATCTTCTTCCGGTAAACGTAAAGGACGCTTTATAGGCGACTCAAGGCCATGGAAATTATCAAACTTCGTCCATCACGAAGACAAATAATTCACGTTTCTCGTAAACAGTAAGCGATATAATTAGCTAACGTAGAACGGTATCTCGCTGTACGTTTAACAATGTATAATTGGATACTTTGATAATTATATGGAAAAAGAAAGAGATAGTATCTGAAAACAGCCGGCCCTTGGTTCGTCCTACTAGCTAACGATACGCGCGACGAGGTCCAACGATGTCTGCCGAGTTACGTATCGCTTCGAAGCGTTTCCGTTTATCAAAAATATCTATTTTACGATAATAGAATGCTACTCACATGTGACTGCGACGTTTTGGCGAAATTAAATTAAAGTAAAAAGAGAAAATGTTCGTGACGCTAACAGCGAAACGAGATATGTACGAAATGGCGTCCACAACTTCCACCTTTGATTCCACTTTTTTGACGGCGGAAAGCAAGCGAGGAATGTGCCGTGCTGCCACTCTCCGTCNNATTTAAGTTTGAGCTTAAATTTACTTTTAGGCTTAAAAGAAGAAGGAGGAGCCGGTAGGAGAAAGAGAAGGAAGAGAACGACACGTCGCGTTTCGCGATTTAAATTGATCTAAAGCGAAGTCGAGAAACGACAATGGGGACACAGACGCCAAAACACGACCGACCACCACCACCGCACACTGCCGACGAAACACTGCCGCCGAACAACAACACTACTGCCGCGTCGCGATGCGATTCGTAGACGAGTACGTAGAAACGGGCGTCACGCGAAGAAGAAAAGTTAACGAACGTGAATTGATCGAAATCGATTTGTAGCTCGTATAAAAATACAAGAACGATCTCATCCATCCGGACCGAAACCAAACTGACCGAACTGACTAACGGAGAGAGTACGATTAATAACAAAAGGAATCCGAAAGTGAAATAAAAATAAGAAAAGAAGAAGAAGAAGAAGAAGACTACGAAGAAGAAAGAGGGGATCCGTTTTTGTAGCACGTTTACGCGTAGGGATGAAATACCTAAATCGTGTGAACTGGACGAATGTAGTCGCGTAGAATGTATATTTTAATTATTCATCGTGTTCTCGTTGTTGGACAGGTAGTCTGTTCACTTTCGACTGTGTGTGTGTGTGTACGCTCCGAGTTTGCCAAACTCGATCGGACTTACAATATGATCGACAATTGATCGTTCCATGAGAATCTAGATTCCTCGTAAGGCTAAGAATAAGAATAAGAATAAGACGGGGGGGAAGACGAGGAAAGAGCACGTTCGAAATCTGTACATAAACTGGTATTTAAAGTTTTCCACGACGACGAGGGAAACTAGTATCGATTGCAGTTTTAATAGTCGTTAAAAAAATACCGATAATATTGTGCCGAAAGTCAATAACTCGCTTCCGTCAAGCGACGAGATAGAAGGCCGCAGCGAGTAATTGATCTGTGGTGCAGTGTGTGTACCGCCGTGTGCCGAACCATCCTATCAATCAGCGAAGAAAACGAGTATGTAATGACGTTATTTTTCTAGTTTCTCACGATCGCGGGATTGTTACGATGGTTCGCTTCACAAACTCCGATCGTATGTACATATACATATATACACGTGTCGTGTTACGCGCGATCGCTTCGAGTCGAACGAAAGAGATACGTCGTAGGTATCCGATAGGTCGCGATTCGCGTACGAGTAATTCCTTCCTGTGTTCACAAAAAGAGCTTGATCGTTAATTTGAAGTTTTTCCACAATCGCATTTCTTGGAGAGAGACTCGTCGCTTTTACCGGGCGAGCAGCACGTCGCGCACTCGCGTAATTTCCAAACTCCGATTCGCAGTAGTACGCTCATTCTCGCCGCGTTCGTTGAATCTCCGTTCGATCTCTGAACGAACGAATACGACACCGACCACCCGATATTAAACACAAAATGCAACGAGAAACATCGGTATGCATATATATATACACTACATATTACATATGTATACCGCCGTGCGCAACAAATATTTCCATTCGCGACAACCTAAATCGAATTTAAAGTTTAATCGTGTCGAATTTGATTCGTGCACGAAGAGATGCGTACTACCGCGGTGTGTACGAATAATTATGTACGAACGTTACGGTTTACGTATGAAAATACGTATACGTGTGCGTGCGTACATAAACGAATCTCATCCAGAGGGAGGATAAGTTTAAAGAAGCTTTCACGAGTGATTTCAACTGATTTTCCTCGATCGACGGATCACTGCCAATAGTCTAATTACCGAGTGAAAGATCGTGAATCCGAAACCGCGATCGAGCGATTGGTGTTTGTGTATGTTTGTGTGTGTGTTCGTCGTCAGAGAGAGAGAGAGAGAGACCGTGGAACGAAGAAAATTTTAATGTCGCGACTCGCCATTCATCGTCATATCATTGAAACACCGTTCGGATCGAACGATCCGCCGCAACGCTGCGAATAAAAATGTTCCGATCAGTGCGACTCGGTAAGTTTTAACTTTACTTGGGTACGAATCTTTTAGAGTTTAAGGCTAAATTTAAATGCCAAGGCTGATGAGAGTTAGTTAGCTTAAAATCTTCTTTGCGTTTTTGTAAATAACGAGAGTGCGCGCACAAAAAAAAAAGAGATACAGGCGCGGGAGGATTAGCGGGTAACAGCAGAAATCGTTAATTCGTAAGCATTTTCGTAGGCAATAACTTATTTATTACGAAACAAACGATCGTGTCTGATTCGAACGCGTTTTATGGGGAAAAGTAAAGAGTAACGACGAGTAGATGGATCGATGATGCGTATGCGGATTAAATAGTAATAATGTATGTACATGAGTACGGGCGAACGCTCGCGCACAAATGTAGATATATATAAATTAAAAAGTAATAATTAATTACTTACTACTGTCAAGTACTACACGTATGCGTATAAGACGATATACAAAAGCGTTACATATGATATACGACGAGTAACGATTATTAATAAAAAGGAAAAAAGCAAAAAAAAGTAAAACGAAGAAACGAACGGTATTGAAATTTTAACCGTCTACCGTACCTCTTTCTTACGATTAGTTCTACATTGACGATTCTAGTTGGAAGACGTGCGTCGCGTTCGGTTCGAATCTTACACGTAACGAGAGGAAGGGATCAAACGTTCGATAATAACAAATTTCTAGCTATACGATTTCGTCGCACTTTCTTTCCATCGTTTATTTCTATCAAATATATCACGTATTGTTAGATAAATATAAAATCGTAAACGTAGACGAGACGCGAACTCTTGCACGGTCGTAACTATCCGCAACCGCCTTTTCCGCAGCAAGAGCGTTTCGGTGGCCGATATCCTCTCGAGCCGTCGCCCATCAGTGGATTGTATTCTATAACAAATTAACGAGAACGTTGCCTCGATCGATCGCTAGCTCTTCAAGACCACTGTTTTGTATATATATATATATATATATATATATATATATATATATATATATTCGAAGTATATCGCGCGTAGACAGGCATGTATAGATCACGGAGTGTCTACGAACGTATATTTTACCTTTCTTCAATGATTTCTCTTTGTTTCCCGACGACGACGAACAAGCTTCGCTGTCGTCTCTACGTCCTAATACGTTGCCCAACGAATTATTATCCACGCGCGATCTTTGCATTTCTTTAGCTCTTCTTTTCTTCTGGAAAAAAGAAATCAACATACGAAAACATAGTTTGTGCAATGCAACGTATATACATTGCCAACAAAATCGTGGAATTTACCTCTGCTTCCTCTTTTTGCACTATTATACATTTTTCATATCGCTCTTGCATTTTCTGACGCGAAGCTTCCACAGCTGACAATCTTTCTTTCACAAACGAAAGATCAGGATCTGAATAACGAACCGATACGATCGATTAATATACGTTTATAGTACAAGTACAGTACAACGTAGCGACACCCAAATATTAATAAAATGGTCGTTTTACTTTTATGATATTTCGCTGCGTAATCTTGCTCGTCCCTCTTCACGATCCAGGCTGAATATCTTTCTCGTATGTAAGGGAATGCATACCAAAGGGCGATTGCGACTGCGACCAGGTACCATCCTATCGACGCGATTCCGCTCCATACTGCATCAATTTTGAAAAAAAAAAGAAAAAAACATTTGATATCGTTGAATTTACGGCGTGTTCTGCAATCTTCGAACTAATTGTATTTCTGTCAAACTTAAAACTTTGAACTTATTCAGACAGGCATTATAAAAATCTCAAGTCATTTCAAGTTTAAGCACTACGTTTGAAGGAAATTTAAATAAAATGTAAAATTAGGTGCACATACATACTTACTAGCGTTAAGATAGGAATCTGGAAAATAGCTCATCTTTCGATTTTCCTCGCATAGATCTGAATCAGTCTGCTGAACGAAGAATAAAATGGTCAACCACGTCAACCATAGGTGTCAACCAGGTCAACGTCAACAACGACGTCTGACGACGTCAACAACGTTGGTGATCCTGGTCCCCCTGGTCCACCACCCTGGTCCATTTCTGGTCTCGTCTCCCTGGCCCGCCTGGTCAGGCCTGGTCAACGCCAGCATTGCAGTGCATATGTTTATTGTTTCAAAATATAGTTTCAGCCAGCAGCAGTGAGTTTTTATGAATTCAATACGTATAAATACTGGAACTGGTCAATTAATTTTAACCAGCAATCGTTAACGAGATCGTTGACTTATCTCGTTAACGTAGACAATCTTGTTCATAGACTGTGTTCTGTGAATAACAGAATAATAAATATTCGAAATTGTTAACGAAAAAAATGTAGTTCATGGAAACGTGTTACCGTTATAAAATCTAGTAACTTTATCGTCGACCGTCGACGGAGAGTGGCAGCACGGCACATTCCTCGCTTGCTTTCCGCCGTCAAAAAAGTGGAATCAAAGGTGGAAGTTGTGGACGCCATTTCGTACATATCTCGTTTCGCTGTTAGCGTCACGAACATTTTCTCTTTTTACTTTAATTTAATTTCGCCAAAACGTCGCAGTCACATGTGAGTAGCATTCTATTATCGTAAAATAGATATTTTTGATAAACGGAAACGCTTCGAAGCGATACGTAACTCGGCAGACATCGTTGGACCTCGTCGCGCGTATCGTTAGCTAGTAGGATAAACCAAGGGCCGGCTGTTTTTAGATACTATCTCTTTCTTTTTCCATGTAATTATCAAAGTATCCAATTATACATTATTAAACGTACAGCGAGACACTGTTGTACGTTAGCTAATTATATCGCTTACTGTTTACGAGAAACGTGAATTATTTGTCTTCATGATGGATGAAATTTGATAATTTCCATGGCCTTGAGTCGCCTATAAAGCGTCCTTTACGTTTACCGGAAAAAGATACAATAATTTTTGAAAATACCTTATTTCACTTATACTTTCAATAGTTCAAAGTTCACGAATTTATTGTTTAGATAAAAAATTAATTGAAATAAAATTATTCTGATATTTTTAATTTATAAATTTCATTACTGAACTAGTTAATCATTAAAATATGCTGTTAAACAGACGTCAGAAAGTCCTTATTAATAATATTTAACATAGAGATGCTTTTATAAGTCGTGTAAAATTGTGTCATTGTACCAGCACTTGAAACAATTTTTGGGCCAATTTCAATTGCACGTTTTGCAACGATCGATCCAGAATCGTTTGAGGTATCTGTAGATATAAATTTTTAATATTTGGAACTTATTCGAGTAATACAAAATATGAATCACAAGTGTATGAGTGTGTTATGAAACTTATTAATAACACTACGTGCATTTAAAGAAGTTAACGAGTTTGAATTAAGAACGAACAAAGCATGTTCACATGGATATCGCTATGGGGAATTAACTCTATCTCTCTCTCTCGGTAGTCAGACATTCTCTGTTCCCAAGTTTATATGTGTGTGTATTTATATCATTTTATAGCATCAGAGGAGACTTTGATAGACTGATATGTACGTACATATACTTATAATTGCTAACAGGCTTTTCAAAATGTATTTCTCTTGTAACGTCGTCGTCGTCGTCGTCGTCGTTATACTCGTAATTGGTACTAAAGACAAGACGTATTAATTAAAAGAGGTGGTTCAAGACGAAACTGTTGCATCGCAAAAGTTAGCTTTGGCTATTATAAATCTTAGAGGTGTAAAATTACTTAATAGCGAAGAACACCGTGATAAAAACCAATTAACGACACTATTTTGTTTATTTTCAGAAAATGGTTTCATCTAATCAACCGGTAAGAACAATGCTAATAGTAAATCTTGTCCACTTTGTATTATTTGCTCATCTCGTTTATTTATCATGTATAATATTATTTTTTATTATCTAACGAACGATTATCATATAAGTTAAACGGCAGAACTTAGGTACGTAAGGTATTGTGTTTTTGTATATTTTTTTTTTCTCATCTAGATTATTTTTTTAATGCGTCTAAGTATATGTAATAACTGTACGAATTTTTAAACGAAATCACGTCAACGTTTAATTATATAATTTATGCGTAAGCTCAACGTTAAATCACGTTATCATTGTTACATATAATTTTTGTAATGATAGCAAAAATTTTGAGCGAGATAAATTCTCAATCAGACACCATACTTTTTGCAAAGAGGAGTATGGTCGATATTAGAGGTACAAGGCAAACGTAAATATTTTATTTAATAATTGGTAATCTGTGTAAATGCATGCACATATTATTATAATCACGTAAATTATACATGTATAAACGTACGAGCTGGTAAGTGTTGTTAATTGCACGTTTCAATTTTGCAGAGAAAAACAAAAATATTTGTGGGTCGGTTACCAGAAAATTGTCGCAACGATGAGTTGCGACAATTATTTTTACGTTTTGGTGAGGTAACGGAATGCGATGTCATGAATCGGTATGGGTTTGTCCACATGGCACGCGAGGAAGACGCAGCTGCAGCGATCAAAGCGCTTCACAATTCCAACTTCAAAGGAGCGACAATCAATGTGGAACAGTCAACCGGCAAATCGCGCGGCGGAGGAGGAGGACGCAGGGACGGAGACAGAAGAGGTGGACCAATGAGAGGTGGTAGGGGAGGACGAGACGGTGGTAGAGACGCTCGTCCTGGACCATACAATGATCGAAGAGGTCAGTAAACTTACCCTCATATTCTCTGTATCGTTACTATTTTCTCATTGCTAATTAAAATCGTATTCTGTGCGTCTCCCCGTCGCGTCGAAAGTTGGTCAGTTAAAACCGTTAGTCTTCCTAAGCAAACGCGACGGGGTCTATCTCCTACACTAGTAGTAGTAGTAGTAGTAGTAGTAGTAGTAGTAGTAGTAGTATCAGTAGTAGTAGTATCAGTAGTAGTAGTAGTAGTCTAGCGGACCCTCCGGTCACAGATCACGTCGTCGCGTTTACCTAGTAAAGTACCGTTAATTTTAAAAAATTTCATGTCATTACATTGCACACATTGAATTAATTCTGCACGTGTAAAGTATAACAATTCCGAATAAAGAATATCGACGATCGTAACATGGGAAAGCAAAAACAATGATTCGTGGCCGGAGAATCGATAGATTCTAGATCTACGTTTTGTTAAACGTAAGTATTGTACATTTTTTATATTAGATTCTATATCCGACTCGTCGTTCAGTACGAAGCATTCGATCGCAATGAGAAAATAGAATCTGTACGATTTATAATACNTGGGTGGTGGAGCTTCTTCGATCGACGTAACCTGAATCCGATCAACGTTCGAATATTACGATCGACCGCTGTCAATCGGTTTTCAAAATACGAACTTCAGGAACGTCACGTTGTGTAGTAGTAGACGTAGAGATCGTCGTCGTCGCGTGCTTACCTGAAGAAAAACCGTTGCCGTGCTAGCCCCGGCTTGACTGATCGCGCTGCAAACGTAATGACCTTCGTCCTTCCCGAGGACTCCTCTGATCTGCAAACTTCCGTCTTCGACGATCTTGTATCGACCTTGATACTCGTTCCCGGGGAACATCAATTCCTGGGAGCCCTCGCGCGTCCAAAAAATCGAAGGTTTCGGCGCCCCGCGTGCCGCACAAGAAAACGATACGTTCGAACCGACGCCGACTATCTCGTCCTTTGGAAAACTGGTAAACACGGGCCTTGCTGAAAATAAAGAGATCAAACCGTTTTACCGTGACGACGACGACGACGACGACGACGACGATGATGATGAGAAAGATCGCAGCGCGTAAGCAGCGCCGAGTTCCACCCCACCACACACTCACAGTGTACGGTCAAAGTCGCGCTCGCGGATATAGCACCGACACCGTTCTCGGCATCGCAAATGTAAGTGCCTTGGTCCTGTGGCGTCACCCGTTCGATTCGCAGGCTCTTGTCGTCCAAGATGTGCGCTCGTCCTATCGGCATTTTTCCGTCGTTGCGACGCCAGAGGATTTCGGGTGGAGGATCACCGCCCACGCGGCACGCGAATTCGGCCGTCTGCTCCGACAGGACGGTTTGGTTCGCAGGAGTCGACAGAAAGAACGGTTTCACTAAAAAAAAAAATGGAATGGAGACGAAAACGAGAATTAATCGTTCTCTCCGCGCGTTACGATTATACAATTATATAGTATACGCCACGATAGCAGCCACGTGTCTACGTGTCCCTCCCCCCAGTTACCGTGAACTGTAAGCGTTGCCACCGCAGACTCTTTCACGCCGACCATATTCTCGGCGAAGCATTGATACTTTCCCTGATCCGTTTGCCTGACATCCGAAATCATCAAATTTCCTCCGTCCACCAAAGTGATACTGTCAACAGACGAGATTATAAGGATGATATTTAAGTATGGTACGCGGCGGCGGCGGCGGCGGGGGACGAACTCGAAAGGAAAGCGTAGTGTCAGTTGGTTCGAGAGGCCTACCGCGAACAACGCTTACCCGCCGTGTGTGTGTGTGTGTGCTATCCTCCAAGGATCGCGGCACACGTGCACGCGCGTATTACGATTTACGAGTGTGCTGCGGGGTGGTACTACGTAGCCTACAACAAGTACACGTTACCTACGCACATTCGCAACGAACGCGCGCGTACTACCCCTTGCGCGCTTATACCCGCCGCATACACGTATTTTATACGTCGTGACTATGCCAATCGCGGGATCATAAATCGAGAGGGACGTGTAGGAAACTTATAATAGAAACGAGCATATAGTGTGCATATAGCATACCGTTTAGAACCGTCCAAATCAATCGGGTGTCCATTCTTTCTCCAGTGCAACGTGGGCTCCGGATGGCCCCTGGGTGGTCCACACTCCAACAAAGCTGTTTCTCCGGCCGCGACTCTTGTATTTTGTGGTTCTGCTCGAAATTCGTCCCTCAGCACTGGAACGAACGATAAAATCGAATCAGATCTGAACGCTTTCTCCGCGCGACCGTTTTGATAAGAAGATGAGTCACGAACGCGACATGATCGACGTTATACATGTATATACTACATGTGCGTAGAGTATTAAAAATCGGCGACAGTAACGACACAACGATTAAAGCCAAGCTCCGGTACGCGCTCTGTGTTGTTCTATTCATCGTTAACGGCTGACAAACAGAGTCATATAATTGTAATCGAGCGATACAATTTGAATAGTTTTCGTCTACCGCGGGCCTTTGCCTTCTTCTTCATTTCTCGGACATGTTCCCTGACAGGGGGCAACGGTGGCGCGGAATCAAAACGGCCTTATCACTGTATACTACCCACACACTAGGTGGTCAAGGCAGGAAATTGTCCTCTTCCCAGGACATACGGTGGCGCGCGAGCGACAGCCGATGCTGGCAAGTTGAACGCGTAAAAATAGGTAAAGCTCGATTCTGGGTCCGAATCGAAACAAAGAACCGGCACGCATGTGTGTGTAGTGCGCGACGGTAATGGGAGGCAAAGGACGATAGGGGGCAAAAGACGAGTTGATAAAAGTACCGACACGGAGAGATCGGCGGGAGGAGGGAGTAGGAAGAGAAAAGAACGAAGGGTGAAGTTGGTGCGTGTATAGTCAAACAACCTCCAATTAACGGACGCTAGATCTGGAGCGAAAGAATTGAAGGGTTCTTGGATCTCCCGTCTCTCCTCCCGTCGCCGTCTCGCTCGTGACGCATTTTTTTCTATTCTCACCCTTCCCGGTCATACCGGTGTGTATATACAACCCCTTAGGCTCTTTTCGCGAGCCGCAGGAGCCAACTAGTACTAATGAGAGAGAGAGACCCGTTCCTCGTTTCCTACACGCGTGTCCCACCTAGACGCGTGCACGGCTCGAGTGCGCCGGAGGAGGCGAACCGTAACCCCGTATGCTCGTACTGCTCTCTGGTGCTATCGGAATCGGCCGCGTCGCACCGTTTACTATTACCCAAAAAAACCGCTGTTGATCTCGCGTTACAAAAGTGACGAACGGAAATATCGTTGCTAATAACTTATTCGAAGCGAGAAAAGTTTTGGTCGAACGGGGTCGGTCGGTTTTGTTACCGTATTTGGATATACGTAATTAACATAATGGCGAAAGAGGAGCCAAGGAGGCTAGAAAGGGGGCGAGAAAGAAGCAAAGAACCGGGTCCGGGTATAGCGGGCCGGCGGCCGATACCCCAGCAAGTAAAACGTACACACGGGGAAGGGATATTCGTTTGGTAGGTAAGCTAAGAACGCATTCAATGCAAATGGGCTATCAAGGGCCATCTTGGTATGGGTATGCGCACGTTAGCATGTTGCGCGACTCGGTTCGCT